>JAMKCH010071114.1:0-16387 GCA_023653785.1 Ophioderma brevispina
TTACTTGTTTTCATTATAGTACGACGCTTTCTTCTGGACTTTTTAATGGACGGGGAGACATTTTTTGTTCAAAAGGCCCTCAGGTTTTTTTTCGAGTTTTCTGATAATTCAAGGTTTCATTTGAAATGCCATATTGTATGGTGTGTTCTGTCTGCGCAAGGTTGGCATATTTTGACTCGTTGACCCTTTAAGTGTATAATTAAATTAATATAGACCATAATCCGTTTGCTGTGTTTAAAAAAAGGTAAAATCACGGTGGAAATGTAAAATTGTATTTTGCGGAAGATTCTAATACCTATGTTGTTAGTTTCGGTATATAAAATGGTAATATTAGGTCATATAGCCTATCATAATAGAAATAAATAAAATGTATCGATTGTTTCCACTGGTCCTTTCTGATGGGTTCCAATCGAATATTAGTAGATTGAAAACAAAATCTGACGTTAATTTCATCCGGAACGTCGCTGTCCCCAACAAACACAAAACGCTACAACTTGAATCTTTTGAATGCACCGGTTTTTAGTGTTTCAAACTGGGTTTCAATTACATTAAAAGGTACAACAGGTTCTACGAATTATATGATTACAACATAAACAATAGTATTGTATTTGCTGTTTTGGTTTTCTTTTTCATACACAATGTTTGACAAACCAATGCTTTTTTCAATACAGAATTTCATGAGAAGCTAAAATCCATTGGTGTTTTTAAAAAATGTTTTCTTGAGTGTTTTAATAAGTTGGCAACGTTTGTACAGGAGCTTACAGGGGTAAACAAATAAAAAGTGTTTAAATTGTTTTCAAATATATACCAATCTGTCCGGGCTGTTCATTATGTTTCTAAAAAGGTATTATTTTGCCATATCTACAACCTATTTGTTTTAGAGCACAATAGGCTCAAGACAGTTCAAGGTCATTACCGAATGTCCATTTGGTTGAAATAGTGGATTTTGAAATTGTCATTGGGTCATACTAAATAAGAAAATGTATATGGATTCTGTGTTCAACCTTTCAAAGGGAGACTTTTACATATATGGCTTGTGATTCCCATAGACTTTGGACTCCGGCCCATATTTTGGTCATTCTATTCTAAATCATCATCAAAACGTCATAAATATACACAGCTGACCCGGTCCATTTTCGGCTTCTGTACATTAAGAAGCTAACATTTGGCACCAATTTTCAAACGAACTGTTATTTTTGAAATTTTATAACCCCCAGTGTTACCTGGACCTGTTTTGCCTTATAACTCTTGAACTATGACCTTCAGAGATAAGGGCAAACATACCTTTCTAAAATATCCTTGAAATGTACTGATCATGATGGTATACTTTAAAACATTTTGCCCTTTTAATATAACTTTGCCCCGTATAGCTTTCCCCTACAACAACCAGAACACACTTTAAAAAAGAACACCCATTATTTTTGGAATACAATATGAAATTTCCCTTGGTTTGTAAGATCTGGTTGTAAGATTGTAATTTTCAAAATAATACAGTTCCCACATCGTCACGAATCTTCCAAACAGCCAATCGAACCAAAGTCACATTTCGAATCGGCGATTGAAGTTTTAGAGAATTATTAACTTGCATATCCAATTTGAAACATTTTACAAAATTGTTTTAATGTGTACATAGTGAACATTGAAACGTTATTTTGAGCACACTTTCATTCAAGTATCCTTTGTTTTCCCCTGTCAAATTGACTTTAGAAAGTGTTGGTCTGTTTGCAAAAACTAAAAACCGTCTTCTGTTTCTATGTCAAGGAGACAATTGCACATGCGCCTGTTTGGCGTACTCAAAAGGAGTCGATCGATGGCTTCACAGAGACGTGGTTATTTGAACCATGTTAAACATACTTTGCCATGCGGAGGCGCTAGAAATGACTATGCTTTTGTATGATTTTCTAGCTGTCACAATCTCTTACAGGCAAAATAAGCCTGAAGCTAGAAAGAGGACTGATGAGGTTCTATTTTTTTTTTGTAATTTAAATTGATATAATCAAACCTAATACCTTAATGTAAAATATATATCAAACTATAAATATATTAATTTGAGTGGAACCTGTAATTTAAGCTGTATTTACGGGGTTGTTGTTTTAGCAGAATTGCTGCCCAGAATTTTTCTTGTAAAATGTATAGTATTTTTTCCTGTAAACCTTAGTACTTTAATAGTATCATTGAAAATTCATAAGAATGTATGCTAATGTTGATACTCGAAAAATATCGAATAAAACTCCAGTGTGTAGTCGTTTTTATTACGCCTGTTAATTGGACATAAAATTTACAGTATTTTGCTGTATTTCCAATTGCAAAGCATCGGCCCACATGTGTAAGTCCACTAAGGACATCCAAAGTGTATTTCTAACGTTTGAACCCCCTTGGGTTTTGTGAATTTGGACATAATACTTCCATAAACGTTAAGTGGAAGAAATAGTGATTATCTGTTTATTGCTTGAAGGTGTATATTTGATACTTTTTTTTTCAGAGTAACAGGAATCAAATAATCACATTTTAATAAGAATACTAACTTAAAATAGGCCTACAAAAAATATGTTTATATATTGTATTAATTTCACTAGGCGATTTCGGACGAAAATCATTATAATTCTCCCGAACGAAAACTATAGGAAGAATATATTGGCAATTTGTGTCAAATGACGTATCTAAAACTCGCTAAAACAAACGACTTTTTCCGGAGTGTCTATTGGTACAATTGAAATGAAATAGACATTGCCAGGGATAATTCTTTTATTTTTTTCCTCAAACAGACCATGCATATATGTTTCACCTTTTGGAGTCACAGCACTCGTACAGTTTAGTTGAAAACTTTCTATGAGTAAAAAACAACCCATTAAGAAGGTTAAGATGGCAGTTTGCCGGAATTTCTACTACGGTGCTCAATAGTTAACTTGTCTTTCAAATACTTCTGACGTTTAATTTAAATTCAATTGCCAAAAATTCTGATTATCAAAGTGGTCTTTTAATTGAAAATGCAGAATGATAATTTTTCTCATATTCAACATCTTTCTTATTGAATTGAAAGGACATAATTTTCTCATATCCAATAACGTTGACGTGTAATCGGGTTGCATGCAATTATATTTAGTAATTTCAATGAGTAATCTTTAATTCACCATATAGATCATTATTTTAATTGAGATGGCTGTCTAATGTGAATAATATTTTTTTCTACATGCGCTACAAAAACTAGGGTGGTTTAAAATTAATCACCAAGCCGGTGTTCTAGGAGAATCACACCAAGAGGATGTCAAAAATTCAACACCTTGGTGTTATTTTAACACCCATTCAGGGGCGGATCAGATTTGAAAAACGTCAAAATACCGGTGGCTGAAAGGTTAAACTGTCCAACATGGGCTGATTTGCAAGATTGTGCATAATTACCGGGAGGCGCGCGCCCCCTCCGCCCCTCCTATATCCGCTCCTGCTATTGTGGTTTGTTTTTAACACCAAATAGTGGTAAAATAACACCAAAGGTGTTGAATTTTGACCACCTCTTGGTGGTCCTCCTAGAACACCGGTGTGTTTACTTTTTAACACACTATTTGTTTGCAGTGTTTACTCCCAATTTCTAAGTACACAGAGACATTATCAAGTTTGTTTTAATTAATAATCAACTAAATTGCTAAACTCAACATATATCGTAGGTTTGTGGTTAACTATAGCACATGAAAAGAGAAAAACGGAAACACTTTTGAGGTACTATGTTTTACATATCATTTATTGATCTTAATTTGGCTGTAAATTAATATTAAGTCAATTTTATACATGTAAGCCCCATCTAACTTGGATCGAGCCCTGGGACCCTCTGATATGACCCAAATACCTAACCACGTACGATGCTTACCTTATCTGCAGGAATATATAGGAATATTGAATTTATATGCATTACGTTCCTTTCAATAATAATTGCAAATTAAAATAACCAATATCATACCAAAACGGGAAAGGGTTTCAACAAGAATTTGAAGCTATCTATAAAAAAAGATTGAATTGAAAATAAGTTCCTACATTAGTGCTTCTCTCTTAATTGAAATTTGCAAATTTCCGTGTCATTTATTTTTTGACACTTTTTATGTGTCAGAGTGACTAATTATTTGTCGTATGATGTGGAAAAGTGTGAACTTCTTTTTCGGAATCGGAATAATCGTGAATACCTTTAACAAACTTTCCGATTCAATCGAACCGCAAGCGATGTGATTGTTTGTCCACTGTTTATCGCGAAACTATGCGATCCGTGATTGGCCACCCTGACTGTATAATTGATCATGTGATCTAAGCCCGTGAAACACACGGTTTTATAGTTTGACAGGAAAAACTTATTGCACTTGTTAGTTCAAGCAATCAGCTGCATTCGCAGGTTTTTGTGCACAACACGTATACTGTGTTCCATTCACTTTTTTGTCATTGAGTTAGTTCATGATATAAAATTATACCCACATTCCCAAATTTGCATTGTGGTATTTTTTCTCTTTTTGGTGTCGAATTTCCCGATTGATTTTAAACCTTCCCATAGTGTTAAAATTGAAACAGAATCTATTCAATTTGATACGGAAATTATTCAGTTTGACGGATGGTTGTCTATTCCGATTCTTTTTTAACAAAAAATTTTTTTTTTTCATTTTGACTAGATTGTGAGTGATTTCGAACACTTTTCTGTTCATTTCATTTGAACACATTTTTCCGTGTCGTTTTGACCAATAATTTGTGGTTTCCGGCGACTAATTTTCCGTTTCAAATTTGACAACTTTTGTGTCAAATTTAACCAATCTAGAATAGAGTGTTGTTTCCTTTGTGACCTTTCTAGTGTTACAATTGTCTTGTTGTTGTTAACTTTATTTATAACACATATCTGATTGATTTTTTTTTCTTAATTACGCTCCACAATACCAATTAATTTCCAGCAACAGGTGTAAACTGAGTAATTGCTACTATTTTTTGCACAATTTACCGTAACTTAAATACTGTAAGTTTGTGTTACATTTCTCAAATGAAATATGGGTATTTGTGAAGATAATTCGCATGAAACGATGTTTTATGTCGTAAAAAAAAATAAAAAAAAAAAATATAAAAAATTTTTTTTTAAAAAAAAACTTCACTAGGGCGTCAAAACTGAAGGCTCCTTTTGCCGTGCCAGCGACCGGTCGGCGCTTAAACAGTCTAACGACACCTGGCAATTATGTCTAGTAAAGAACACAGCTAAAAATTGATATTTTATTAACCTTATGACCCCCTACTAACATGCATCTTGTATTTTACGAAATAACGTGGACTTCACAATAAAAAGGATCAAAAAGACAAATAATTGCAGTCATTTAAAATAAGCAAAATACTTTTGTCCAATTTCCAGGCTATTACGACTAAATTTATAAGAGAGGCTCATATTTGAACTTTGATATATGAACATTATTAGGCCACTATTATGGATTTTCAATTAAAGGTGATTTACAGGAAAAATACTTTAAATCTTACAGGAAAATACTGGCAGCAATTTGCCAACAAAAAATCCCATGAACTACAGCTTTTATAGTTTCCATCAAATCACTTCATATTTTTTACCGTTTAATGCATTTTTATGTTTTACCAAAATAAATGGTCCATGGTCCGATCGTAATAGCCTCGTCCCCAAGGGACTCCAGATTTTAACCGAAGTTGGTTCAAATTTTTGCGTATCAGAAGAAAGCTACTATGTTTATCATTTACCCTGGAATATTAGCTAAAGGATTATTGGTTTGGATGTTATGAGTGAAATATGCCCCAGTTTGGTTTCTAAATGATAGTTTCACAGGGTATACTCATGGGGATTACAAAAGAATGTATTTAGCTCTCACTTTCAAAAAAAGGGTTGAAATATCAGCCACTGAACTTTACAGATAGGGTTTGAGTGGTGAAGGCCATACTATCAAGATTTAAAAATTATAGACCTATATGCACCGTAAAATTTTGGTTGACATTTTGTGGATAGGCCTACTCAAGTCAGGGTGTTCGTCAGTGCTTTTTATTTTCAAACACATCCAATCCTGTAATAAAACGCAAATATATTTTCAGTAGTTTTGATTGAATCAATTTACGTTATACTGTAATTTTCCGTAAATATTTGGCAGGAATTTTTGTCAGTAAAATACTGCAAAAATGGATATTTTTAGTGTGGCCCAAAATTGTCTCAAATACAGCTACACACATTGTACTAATATAAAATTCGACCATACTTCTATATGGACCAGTGTTGATCGAGAGAGGAGATGAATCCTCGCAATATACCATTGATCGATAGGGTCACTTTATATAAGCGTCGTACGGTGGTTTTCAGTACAGCAAACAGACGAATGCAGATTGGTCGGTTGAAGACTTTCATTTGGTGGTTGGGCAGGATTCCAAAAGTGAAAATCTCTTATATATCTAAAAAGTGGAATGTTACTTTTGCTCAATATTTGGTATATGAAAAGAGCTTGTGATAAAGTATCATAATATGCAGAAAAACTCAATTTCCCCAAAATGGTCGATTGGCTTGTTGGGAAGACTCGTGTACGACATGTACAAGTCGTAGCCGCGGTCACAGATCACGATCCCAGCCATTGTGTATAAGTACTTGAAACTCATGCTCATCTTTAGGAGTTCAACCTGATTGCGAAATAGTGTTTTATTAACAGAAAATTGTTTCCAATTTTACATTGGAACTTTGGGTGGCCATCGATGCTTCAACATATGGTATGTTACAATTGTTAAATATTGTTTGAGTGGCAGATCTTATTTGACCTTTGACACCACAAGCCATGGTCACAGAGTGGGTGGGGATTACACCTTTTTCACTTTCGAAGCTTTCCTATCATTTCATCAGCGTATTTAGGAGAGGCGTACCCAGAAAAACTGAAGATAATTAAAATAAGGCTTAAATTGGTATAATGTTGTATAATTTCTTCCAAACCCCGGGGTCCGCGCTGCCCTTCGTTAGCCGCGGACTGAGGTACGCTGGTGTTAGTCAAGGTTTCTAAGCCCGCCGTTTGTGCATGTTTCGTATTTTTCTTAAATGCTTTTACATAGTATCAATGAGAGGTATCTTTTCAAGAGAGCAACATAGGGTATGGTCATCTTCGTCATTTGAGCATGTTCCATACTTTCCCTTATTTTTGACGACCCTTGAACCTAATCGTATCACACACATGTCATTGACTTTCATTGTTCCCGCACGATCAACATGATCTCGCACGTTTTATTTGCATTTATCTCTCCAGTATTTGTCAATTTGCACTGTGTAGTTGTTAAAAAATTAATACACACCGACATGTGTTGTAAAATGGAGACAGCATCCTCCACCTCTCTTTTGCTCCTTGCAAACAGTGTGGGTGGCCAACTGGTGCTGTGACTTACGTACTCCTTCTTTCTTTTCCTTTGATTCTCCTTATTAGAGTAGTCGGGTCCATATGTATATACCTTAGTTGCGCTCAAACCAACTATGGTGAAATAGTACACCTTCTCCTTTTAGGTGGTTTTGCGTGTGCGCAAAAAAGGGGCTAAGGGACCATCCCTGACAGAAAATGCAACTGCTGCCTTGCAGATGGTCACCGTGAAAGACAAAAGGCTAAGGGACCTTCCCAACAAATGTGCTGGGAGACCCTGGCGAATCCACTACTATTTAGAATCTAATTGACAAGATGAATAGTTCACAACTATACGCACCAGGTTAAAGCCCTTATTTTATAGTCTGTGCCTTCTGAGAGCATTCCAACATTTGTCTATACCAATAGCGGACTGGGTTTGGTCCTAAAGCCTACTGGACCTGGCCCAACCCTGATATTGACACAAGATGCATGGACAACTGTGTTAACCCACAAAAATGCTTTCATCATTAGCACATTTAATGGTCCGACCCTTTCAACAACAGCCAAGAAAGAAGATACTCTCGTAAGAAGCAAACTGATATGATATCGATGTCATCTTCATACAAGACACCGCATGTGCACAGTGAACTCACTACCAGGAGAATATCCATGGATAATGCACTTATATCACAAAAAGCCTCTGCATGGCAGAACAAGAGAAGCAGGCTACAGCGATGTGAGTGGGTTTCTTGTTCTACCCACCTGCTCTCAAGTCATTGCCAACCTTTCAACTTCTGAGCTCATCCTTGAAGCCTTACACTGACGGTACAATCCTAAACAACACAACAACATTCTTTGCTGTTACATTTGCCCCCACAACGACTATCCAGAAGAAACTGTCTCTCACATTTTTACCATGACTTTCCACTGCCACGCCACCGAGTACAAGTCCACCATACATCGTCTGTACATGCCCGGAATTACAATCGCTAAGCTTGGGGCCTTGAAGACGCGCTTGGTTCACCTCCTTGCAACAACGAGTGAACAGAAATGAATGTAATCATAAGGACTTTCATGGAACAATCTAACCTTGTTGCCACTAATACCAAATTCCAAATCATCAAGCAAGTAGACAGTGGCCATACCATCGCCCAAATGGAGAACTTGTCCAACTTGACTATATTCTGGTCAGTAAGAAAAGTGGATTAACAGCATTAGAACTCAAGAGCCATAACACTTTTGAAGCGTTAAGTCTGATTCACAGAATGTCCCTCTTGCAGGAGCCGATAAGTTATGCGTCCATAGTAAAAACCACTCCCCAGAGATCCCCTGAAAACAAAGCGGGAGGAATGTGTAGTGGGTGTGATACAAGTCTTTGTGAAGCATTATAGGCTTGTAGCAGTACATATCGGGTTCAACACTCTTGTTGATTAGCTTGAAGACAAGAACTCAAGCGCAGTATATAATGTCCTCACCTTCAGCCAACAAAGAAGTTGCATTGGAGATGCTACCTAGAAGAAAGAAGAAGACTACTGCCTTTGCCCAAAACGACAAATCAGCAAAGCCAGAAAAACTGAATCTGCAGCCAAGAAGCACCGTACTAAATCCACCAGAAACTCCAAGCATAACCTGAATGCCTCGAAGGCTGCACTCGAGAGCGCTATACAATGTGGTGCTTGAGGAGAAAAAAGGCCATTTTACGTTCCCTGGCGGAAGCACTTGACGCCCTACATCTTTAAAACAAAGCAGCTGCTGCCTGGAGGCCTTGAGGGAGCGCTGACCGATAAGACGCGCTCCCACCTATGAAGCTCAAAGGTAAACCAACTGAAGAGCGCCTTGTCACCATGGTTTCAGCACTTTAGTTCTCTACTCTGGCAAAGGCCAGTTCAGAACACACTATCTTGATGACCTTTCTTCAACTACAAGATAGCAGACAACCCGTCCCATCCAGACTGTACTTCACTATGGAGGACTTCAGATCTCTGTCCTGAAAAACTACTGAAGAACACCAAGACAACCGAAGACAAAAACCTGGTCCGACAACATTCCTGCAGTAGTCTGGCAGACCCTGTTTCCAATGATCAACGTTGAACTTTTGGTAAATAAACAACCCTACATGGGAAACCAAACCAGTCTGCCGTTTCAACATCATGTCTCATTCCTCTCCCAAAGAAAGGCGCCTCCAACAACCCCCAAAATACAGAAGTAATTATCACTGTCAACCACTGGCCTCGAATCGACACCTCCATGACTTGCTCACAGAATCACTCCTCACATAGATTCCATTCTCAGAGCGGAACAAACGGTTTTCGCAAAGCAGATCAACATCTACCCATAACCTCAATACTTGCCCAAAGATCATAGAAGAGTTTTGAGATTTCCAGAGAAAAATCTTCCAATTGTGTTTCGTCACTTTTTTTCCAAGGCTTTTGACAATGTTAACAGGGATGTAATGCTGGACAGAGTCTCTCCAACTACGGTGTCCCAGATGAGACTGTCCAGGCAATTGCCATCATGTTGATAACCCATAATATAGCTTTGTGTCAGACCTGGATGGGCCCCAAAGGAGTTCCCTAACAACTACTGTGAAGTCCTCCCAAGGAGTACCTTGCTCACTATCGCTTTTGAGTCGTGGTTTGATTACATCCGTCCTCAGACAGATTCTGACATCATTAACGAAAAGGACTCACCCTCACACCCAATCGTTCCCAGACTGCTGCATGGGTCCGCATCTCACAGATAGCCGGACCTGACTACGCAGATGATCAGCTGCTACACAGCTGCTCTGAATTGTGGTGCACAAGATCTCCTAACTCACTTGAGAATTCTGCAACAATTCGGCCTACACATCGAAAAAATGCCTCAGACTACTGAATATATGAACTGTCAATGAGGAAACGATCACTCAACCTTCGCACTGCAGATGTTAACCAACTCAAAGAGAATCAAGGACTTCAAGTATCTAAGGGTCCTATGCTTGCCGACAAGCTAAGAAAGACTTCTTGTCACGCAAAGACAAACTTGGATGCTGCAATAAACTACACCATTTATTGGCATTCTGGTAGCTCCAATTCAACCAAGGCAAATTCTTATCTTAGAGCCCTGTGGTAGAGAGTATCCTTTATATGGATCTGGAGACCTGGACCATGAAGAGCGTGCTACAGGATAGACTGGATTGCACCTACACCAAGCTTCATATGCGAGTACAAACATAGCCTGGCGCGAGCACCACACCACAGCACAGATATATGGAGATATCCCCAATTTCATCTTCCTTTTGCCCAACATCCGTGCACTATTTGCCCGTCACTGGCCTCGTGCGGATTTGACCAAGTATCTCAGACGTGCCGGTCACTTGTTGGAGATTACCATGCCCAAACAGGGTCGTCGCCCCTTTAACTACATTGATCTGACTGGCTCGATACACCAGCAGTATCCATCGACAATCCCAACCTAATGACAAACAGGGACCCATTTGGCGCTAATGGTGAACAGCATCTCGGCTGCGCGCCTTATGCTAGATGATAGTTTAAATTAAAATACCACAGCAATGTCATACATACATGTAACCAACCAAAATTTTTGTAAATATACACTAACAGTGGTATTTTAACATCCGAAATTGGTGTAAATCTAACGCCAGTGGGTGCGGTCCCCTGTTGATTCCAGGAGAAATGTGAAAATTAACACCATGGTGTTAAAGTTAACACCTCCAGTTTTTTTAGTGTGACTTCTGTCCATACCAAAATCTGCGATCAGCCCATATTGCATATTGCTGTGCTTCTCTGATGCTTATTTACAACTACATCTTCATACATGTCACATTTTGAAGTATGGTGGACGAAGCATTCATACCATGAACTCGCTTGGGTACATATATCCGAAAATCGTGTGAATATGCAGTGAGCTGGATATCTGGTTTTTTGAAATGTTCGAGGTTGGACTGTATACATTCTGGAAGTGTGCCAGCATAGCATGAGCATAGAGAGGAGGGTAGGTCTTAGTGGAAGGAGGTGGACGCGTTTGTGGATAGGAGGGCGAGGGTTTTGCACAGGGGGTATGCCCTAGCTGTGGTCGCAAGTTATGAGACTCGTTTAATCCGTTTGTGAGGAAGGGGTGTGTGTAAGCCAAGTAGTGTGCGGCAGCTTTGAAATTGGCAATTGGATGTCTGTATTATTTGTGTTGCCCTGTATTTAAATCCACTCCCCGCAAGTTGCTTTCGAAGCAACTTTAGACAAGCCCGGACAACAAGACCCGCCACATGTGTTGCATAATATAGCAATGAAAACCGCAGTACTAAATGCTGCATTCCCGCATGCACTGATGCGTGGACTCCAACATGGATCTCTTATCGTGTCAATTGCCGGCTTTCAGGCCCTCAATGGATGGGTAAGATACTAATCCCATTATTCAAAGGTTAATCCGAACATTAAGTCTACAGTGTGAGCACTTGTTTTTAAGAGTCCGTTTCAATCAGCTTTTCTCGTTCACAAGATCGGATCTACTCACTTATTTGTGTCAGACTCAAGATAATTTTACTTTGAGTGAAATGAATAATTCTTTATCGGAAATCGATTTTTTTATGTGTTGGGGGAAAATACGATCACGGACAAATGCAATTTTATTCCACTGCAAACCCATACTATCCATATGCTTTGTGCTTGTATTTCGCGTAGCTGAGTAGCTAAACTAACTAAACTAAATACATTCCTGTGGTCCTGCAGGTGTGTAAGTATATATTTTTATTTGAAAAGTGTTTCACTACTACAGTTAATACAATAGACCCATTGTGTTTACAGCAACTCAGTTTAAACATGGTTTAACGCTTGGTTGATTTTACAGTATTGACTAATCGATCATTTATATGTCCTAATCTCAGGTATAAAAAATAAGAATTGTGTACGAATTTCCTATACAATATCAGGTGTGTTAAACAAGTCAATTGCGTATAAGACTTTATAATACATTGCAACCGAATCCACGTGTATACAAATCATATGGCGGGTAATTGCTGTATACAATTGGTATTAAAATGCAGTGGTTTAAGTCGGAGAAAGCACTCAACATTATGATTCCAAATTCGTGCTATCCAAATCGCCTCGCCTAACGCTCTGGGATTCGGAGCACGAATCAACACTTCTTGTGCAATTCCTCCTTAACTTAACCACCATGGAAAAACCGGCAACTAATGTTTTAATTTCACATTTAAAACTCTCAACAATAATATCACGCCAAAGTGCATGCTAAAATCACCATATGAAAAATGATGGTCACCAGAAACGTCCATCATTGCTATTGTAGTCAGATATTCGTTACGGCTTATAATTGAGGTAACGATGGTGGAGCGCGGGGTAAATTACCTCAAATTTGCTGTCTGAATTCGACTTAATATGAGAAAACATACCATCTACCATGTCCAATCATTAAACTACAATCTAGGCCGTTTAGACATTTTAAAGCTGCTTTTCTTTTGCAGATGCCATGCAAGAAATTATTCTCTCCAAGCTTTTTGATCCTCATCGTCAGCCTGGTTAGTAGGTGTATTATACCCGTAGTAATAAGTATAATCACACACACATTTCGCATCCCATAGCCTCTCTAGTTTCTGGGGCACAGCGCCACCTATTCCGTATCCTCATCGCTAATTGGCCGGCAATTCTTAGACATGCGCTACTCATGGGACTTGCCCAGCAGCCAAACTCTGTGTTAAACTGGCTCTGCTATTAGCTTGAACAGAAATGAAAAAAAAACTGTTTCGCGTACCTTGGATACGCGGAAATCACGATCAGTATGGTCCACTCTGATGTTCGAAACGTGTTCCGACAAAAAGACCCCTAGCTCACTTGTTTTGGTAAGCTGACGTGTTATAAACAATAGACTTTGACAGCACAATCGAGAATTTTTAGCCAGCTCTGATAAGAGCTGAAGAAGGTAAAAACTGCTTGTATGGATCGTAATTTTTCACGTTTTTTTTTTTTTTTTTTTTTTTTTTTTAAATAAACCTTTATTATAAACTATTCAGCTAGACTATGCTTGGGTAAATATATTCGCGGAAAATTTGTGAATTTGCAGTGAGCTGGATATCTGGTTTTTTGAAATATATTGGTTGCCGTATTATTAAATCCACTCCACCGCAAGTGCTTTCTAAGCAAATTTAAACGAGCCCCGGACAACAAGACCCGCACATGCATGTGCATAATATCGGCAATGGACACTGCATACTAAATGCTGCAGTCCTACATGCCTGATGTGTTGACTCCAACGGTGAATCTCTTATCGTTCAATTGCCGGCTTTCATGGCCCTCAATGGATGGGTAAAGTTACGATCCACAGTTATTCAAAGGTTAATACGAACATTAAGTCTACAATGTGAGCAATGGTTTAATCCGTTTCAAATCAACTTCTCGTTCAGCAAGGATCTGGATCTACATCACTTATTTGTGTCAGACTCAGAATATTTTTACTTTGAGTGATTTGAATAA
The DNA here is from genome assembly GCA_023653785.1 of Ophioderma brevispina. Classification (NCBI taxonomy): domain Eukaryota; kingdom Metazoa; phylum Echinodermata; class Ophiuroidea; order Amphilepidida; family Ophiodermatidae; genus Ophioderma; species Ophioderma brevispina. Next base: position 13,817 of record JAMKCH010071114.1, read on the forward strand.
TTCTTTATCGAATGTTTTATGTGTTGGAGGGAAAATACGATCACGACAAATGCAATTTTTAATTCCAGCTGCAACACCAAACATCCATATAGCTTGTGCTTGATTTCGCTGTACTGATACTAACATAAACTAAACTGAAATACATTACTGTGTCTTCAGTTTTGAAGTTATATTTCTTATTTGAAAAGTGTTTCACGTATCTACAGTTATTACAATACCACTGTGGTGTTTACAGCAACCAGTTTAAACAAATGGTTTAACGCTTGCTTGATTTTACAGTATGACTAATCGATCATATATGTCGAATCTACAACCGGTATAAAAACAAGAAGTGTGTAAGAATTTCCTATACAATAGCAGGTGTGTAACAATTCAATTGCGTATAATCACGTTATAAAACATGCCACGAATCCACGTGACCAAATCCTAGCGGGTAATTACGTAACAAGTGTTATTAAAATGCAGTGGTTTAAGTCGGAGAAAGCAACTCAAATTATTGATTTCCCAAATTCGTGCTATCCAATCTCCTCTCTACGCTCGGGGATTCGGAAGCACTAAGACACTTTCTTGTGCATTCTCCCTTAACCTTACTCACTCATTGAAAAACTGGCACCTATGTTTGTTCACATTTAAAACTCTCACAATCATATCACGGCCAAGAGTGCATGCTAAAATCACCATATACACAATGATGGTCCACCAGAAACTCCAGCATTGCGTTGGTAGTCAATATTCGTTTACGGCTTATAATTGAGGTAACGATGGTGAGCGCGGAGTAAATTACCTCAAATTTGCTGTCTAACATTCTCCTAATATGAAGAAAACATACCAGTATACCATGTCAATCATGAAACTAACATCTAGTCCCGTTTGTAGACATTTTAAAGCTGCTTTTTTCTTTGCATGATTCATGCAAGAAAGTAGTCTATCCAAGATTTTTGATCTCACGTCCGCCCTGGTTAGTGGTGTTATAACCGTAAGTCAATCATAGTAAATAACACACCATTTCCGCCCCCATAGCATCTCTAGTGCTGGGACACAGCGCCACCTTTTCCGTATCCGCATCGCTATTGGCCGGCTATTCTTAGACAATGCGCTATGTCATGGGACTCCCTAGCAGCCAAACGCTGTGTTAAAGGCTCTGCGACTAGCTTGAACAAGGAATGAAAATACTGTTTCGCGGTACCTTGGATATCGCGAAATCAACGCAATCACAGGTGGTCAATCTTGATGTTTAGAAAACGGGTGCCTGACAAAAAAAACCCCGTTAGCTCACTTGTTTTTGTAAGCCTGACGTGTGGCATGACTTGACAGCAGAAATAGAGAATTGAGCCAGCTGATAAGCTGATAAGGTACGAAAATTGGTTGTATGGATCGTATTTTCACGTTTTTCGTCTTATTCCAAAATAAAGCTCTATTATCAACTAAGTCAGGCTTAACTAGAAAATTTATTAGGAATATTTTGGTGCGTAAAATCGTTACGATAGGCCAAGTATTTTGCGCAATCTGCATGTAACCGCAATGTACAAAATCCGCATCACACGCTATCTGACACTGTGGTGTACGTGAGTTTCCTCCCACGCTTAGCCGATTTATGATGTGGTTGATAACTCCTAGCGCAGTGAAGATTTGCCAAGTTTGCCAGATTGAACAATGGCCGGCGCTGTGTGTCAAGACTACACGTATGGGTGTAATGTGAAAATTGGATCGCTTGAATAATCGAAGGGGTTTATACCCCCTCAGCAACCCTATTAAATCTCCAGATCACGTCTCTAACGATGTTACCAGGGCGTAACAGGGTGCTGTTGTTTGGGGGGGGGGCTCACTGTTTCACCATTTTCACTCTACCTCTACTTTACCTCTCTTTTCCTCGCTCTTTCGGTCAATCACTTGGGGGAACTCCTCCCTCCCCCCGCCCCCCCCCCCCTCTCCCCCCCGCCTGTTACGCACTTGATGTTTACTACCGTATATGTACATCCGCAAGAAGCATACGGGCAGCGTTGAATTTTCTTTGGGCAATTACCAGATTTAAAGTCTTTAATGCGCCCTTTAACTGAAACAGAAAACAGAGATCAATCTCCCACAATTTATTTGTTTTGAACCATGATAAAAGGACAATCAATGACAAGATGAACAAATAAAACTGATGAAATCCTCAGGTGAGGAAAAAGAAACTATCGAAAAGTTTCACTTCAAAGGCGTTAAACGACATCAACGTTGACCAATATGTTTATTACTTTTACTGCTGTCGATGTCTTTTGTTAACCTTTTAAAACTTGGTTCCACTTCTAAGCGCATAATTTTTTGACATTTTCATCACAATCACATCAACCTTTGAACAGTTAGTCTATATTTTAAATATGGTGAATTCTATATGCCAAGTGCATATATTTCCGCAAATAGATCGCGTGGAGTTTTTTTTTTAAATTCTTAGGTTTATTTGGATAGAACTTTTGAAATGGAATCCAGGTTTGTAAAAATTCCGAAAGACATTGACAATGTCTTGAGAAATTGAGTAGCAGTAGTTTTCAAGGGGGTGCCACCCAAATAATTGTATGGTACATTTTGAAA
>JAMKCH010071115.1:0-16021 GCA_023653785.1 Ophioderma brevispina
GATTGCGTATGTAAATATACTTTTCACTGAGCATGCAAAAATATACATTTAACTGTGAAAAAAACATACTGGGAATCGCCTGCACTGCCTAAAACATATTCACCTTCTTATCATCATTCCTCATAGTACAAACAGACCTTCGTAATTAACAGTCGACAAGTTAAAATATTTAACTAGATAATAAATTTTCGCCAGAATAGAAATTCTCAGGAAAGCACACAATGCCTCTTATCACGCTTATTAGATTAAATAGCTTGTACATGTTGGTGGCGTGGACAAATGATTATAAAGTTTAATGACGGCAACCTCCCCTCGAATCAAAGAAACCACAAAACCCCCCCCCCCTGGAATAACACTTAGTTTTATGTAAATTTCAAAGTTGTTCCATCTAACCTCCTCAGCCTTTCTTAAGCAATATTAAGACCTACGGAGCATGCCACCATAACCGGGTAGTTTTGGTCTTTGATGGTGGCGGTCCCTCGGTTGCATTTGCCGCGCTGCCGGAGATATAGTTCCTACGGCTCACATTCCGTGAACAATGACATAGGTGTACTCGAGTCTTTGACTCTCAAGCAACACTAGTTTCACGCTTTATTCCGTTGTCGTTGATGGAGCCCGGACTATGATACCTGATGGACTAATTATTACTCTTCACACCGGTGGTAGAATTAGTCTAGTCCGGCTACTCCAACGTCCCAAAAGGCTACAACGGTAAGGAATAGGGTACTCAATTCACTTGACGTCTTCACGCAACATCAGTTTCACGCTTTAATTCCGTTTTATCGCCTATGAAGCCCGGACTATGGCCCCCCCGGAATATAGTTGCTTTCACACCGGTGTGGCAGGAGATATGGTCCGGGAACAATGGTGAACAATAGGGCGATCGATCCAGTTGACTCTCCACGCAACATTAATTTCACTCTTTATTCGTTTGTCGTCTATGGAGTCCCGACTATGATACCTGCCGGACTATGATTACTTCTAACACCAACACGTTCGGACCTACCATATCTCTCTCCTCATTAACCTGGGTGGCCTATAGAAGTCTGGTCGAAGTTTAATATTAAACAACTGTGTTTGATCCATGAAACAATAAAGAAATTATAATAAACAAAAAATTAAATTTTTTTGCAGTATTTTCTCCAGGCAATTCTGCCAAATAATTACTATGAAAATTACAGTATACGTAACTTATTCATTTCAAATCACGAAATATAATCTTTGTCGAGTTATTACGATTATTATGAATGTGTAGAATAACAAAGCACTGACGAACACCCTCACTTAGTAGGCCTATCCACAATGTTAATTTCAGTTAATTTTGGTAAACATATGCATAAAATATAAAGTGAATTTGGCTGTAAACTATAAAGCTGTAGTTCATGGGATTGTTTTCCTGTAATATCATCACCTATATGAAAATAATGAATAATACAAATATATTTAAAATTTTTCCTTTAAATAACCTTTATTTGAAACCATAATATGCATAATAGGTTAATATAATTCAAAGTTCAAATAGGAGCCCTCTTATAAATTTCAGGCATGGAACTTTACTAGACGTAGAATTTTAAGATGTTCTTGACTGTCCTAAAGCCGACGATCCAGACGCTGAGCACGCAAAATGGGCCTACGTATTTGTGCAGGTTTTTCGCGCCAGTTTTGAGTTTTATTTGATTATTTTTTATTGTTTTTAACCCAATAGTTAAATGGTCTTTTTTTTGTAAAATACAACTTACGTTTCATGAGAATATGCCTAACTAATACTTGTGGGTTGATACAAAAATTCTATTGAAATTGCAAATCCAATTTAGATAGCAACTTGATTACATTCGGGACGAAGGAATCAGGAAACGAAAGCATTTGATTGTTTAAATTAATCAATTACTACAACTAACTAGAGCATTGTGAATAAAAATCACCATCTAAAAATTGAATTCAATGATTTTAATTGCTCTCAACAGATTTAAATAAAGGCTTTTAAGCCTTAAAAGTATTAAAATGCTTATGGTGCCCAACACTCTAAGAAAAAATATGGCTTTAGAAACCTTTTTTTTTTTTTTTTTTTTTTTTTTTAAAAAAAAAAAAAAACTTCAAGAAGGGAAACCCTACCAAATGGTTCTTAAAAACTGAGAGATCCAAAAAGTTCCAACAGAACCATAAAAGGTACCGGTGTTATACAGCAGTTAAAGAACTATTTTTGGTTCGTTGAAGAACCCCTACATGGTTCCATATAGAGAACAAGTTTAGAACCTTTTCGCACCTTTTTTTCTTCTTATTACTTTATTTAAAAAAAAACTTCCGTTAGTGGTAGGGACCCAACTCAGATAAACCACTTTTCATGGGAGTTTGATTACGAAACTACCACGAATAGAATTGGGGTACGTAAAAAAACCACATACCAATAAAAACCTAATTATTCAAATGACGCCGTTGCGGATTTTATGTTTTGTTGTGGTGTAGCATGAGACGCATTAAAAAATGGCAACTACAAAATACAATCCTTGAATACTGAAGGCGGACATGGCTCATCTTTCATACAATTATTATGATTAGTTGCAATCACAGCACATCGTTTCTTTGAATACAAGAAAGTGATATACAAAATGTTCGGTTTATGAGCCTTTTTCAAATATATTTGTCTCGGATCATATCGACTTCCGGTATGCTAATTAGCAGTGGTCAAAGGTCACGGCACCAATAAAACAGAAATTCAAAATGACCATTTTGCCCCCCCCCCCGCCCATTTATCCTTAGTTATTGAACATAGTTTGTTTTCTTAAAAATTACCATGGCCAAGGATCGTGATCCATATGAAAGCGGTTACCAAAATTATATTCCGTGTTGCCCATGGCAACCGTTCAAACTTCTCTCGCCATTTTTTTTTTTAAATTTACTAAAATTACAAAAATCAATGTAACTCAAAAACTAACGGGTTTTTATACAAATCCTCGCAGATCATAGGATGTACACAACTCAGGTTTGTGTCCAATTTGAGTTCAATACGCAACCGTTTTTTGAGATAATGGGGGGTGGCAAGTTTGCAACCTTCGAAACATGCAAAAATTTGGGGGGAAAAAAAAAAAAGATAGGCCATTAAAGGTTTCCAAAGATTGTTAATTAAATCAATTATAAATAATTAGATGCATTTTGTTGTTTAATTCTAATTTAGCAATTCTATTAATAATACTATTTTTAAAAATTAAAAAATCTGTAACTTTCCACGTTATCCCAAACTTAATTTATTTTTGTATTCTCTTATATATTCTGCTTGAAAAACATGACAAACAAGTAAATGTACCTGTTTTGAAAAACAATACGAAACATAAGAAATTGTCTTTCTCTGTGTGATTCTGTATCTTCGATAACCTAACATTTTTGAACGAAATGTCCGATTTTCACCAATAAAAAGTACGACTCTCTACTTACTGGAAGCCTCCAGAGATAACTCTTTGTAGTCGTGGTATGATTTAACAAATCCTCAACAGATTCTTGGCATCTTGAACGCAAAGGGCTCCCACCATCCAACCCAAGCGTTCTAGACTAGTCACCAAAGTAATATCTCAACAGACTTAGACTACGCAGATGCATCTAGCTCTAACGGCTGATCTGATATGTGGTCCACAGATATATACTAACAACACTCGAGAATGCTGCAGACAAAGGTGGCCCATTCGTCTAAATGCCATTAAGAAGCGGCATATATGACGTCAATGATGAAGGTGATCATCAACCTATCTGCACTAACAGATGGTAAGCCAACTCAAAAGAGGTCAAGGACTTCACAAGTAAGTCTAGGAATCAACCGTGCAAAACAGGGGGTCGTGCCCCTTTAAAACTCATTGATGTGAATTGCTCGAGACATCCACAGGATCCATCTGACATCCCAACCTACTGACACATACTTTGGCTCTCACATGGATAACAGCATCTCGGCTGCGACGTTATAAAATAATAGAAATGGTTCTTAAAGCCACTATCAGCGATTTCTTTTTTCCAACGTAACAAATCGCGTCCCCTATTTTTCATTAAAGAAAGTGCGTTTTTTTTTTCCACGGTTTTATATGGAATTATTGTAGTAAAGACCATAAGTGGCTAAGCGTAAACACTACCTCCGTAATTGATATTTATACTTTATTTACTAATAAGCGGATCAGACTTGTATAATTAGGGTCAGTAAAAAGTCGTAAATAGCTTTTCAGGACCGATTTGAAATGATTTAGTGTCTGTTTTCCACAAAAAGCATTAATATAAGGTGTTGATAGGAACCTAGACACTAGCCTAGATACCAATTGGCGTATTTTTGAATTTGGAAAAAAATTGACCTGATTGGGTGGCTTTAAAGTCTCATTGACTCATACAAACTAATAACCAAACACCTCACTCAAAGAGCTGTATTAATTTGTAATGCAAATGTTGATCAATTGGTCTATTCACTCGATAATGTTACAATGTTAATTTTAAACGATTGCGTTGTTAATATCCGTTTTCACTGAGCTGCAAAAATAAGCATTAACTGTGAAAAAATATACTGGTAATCGCCTGCAACTGCCTAAAACATATTGCACCATTCTATCATCATTTCCTCATATGTACGAACACATACCTTCGTATTAAAACAAGGTCGACAAGTTTCAAATTTAACTAGATAATAAACATTTCGTTCGCCAGAATAGAATTCCAGGAACCACACATGCACTCTTGATCACGCTATATTAGAATTAAATATCTTTGTACATTTGGTGCGTGACAATACGTATGATAAAGTTTTAATAATCGAGGACGCAACCCCCGAACACCGCCCCCCCCCCCCCTGGAATAAAACGTAGTTTTTAAATTTCAAAGTGGTCATCTAACCTCTCAGCCTCTTCTTAAGCAATATTAGACCTACAGAGCATGCATACTGGGTAGGGTTTTGGTTGTCCCTTGATGGTGGCGGTCACTCGTTCATTTGCCGGCTCTGCAGCGGAATTATAGTCCTCCCTAACGGCTCACCGTCCGTGAAACAATGAACAATAGGTGTAAGCGCTTCAGTTGACTCTTCAAGCAACACTAGTGTTCACGCTTTATTCCGTTTGTCGTTTAGGGACCCGGACTATGATACCTGAGGGCCTATTATTACTTCAACACCGGTGTAGAAGTAGATATAGTCCCCCGGCGGCGTACTCAAAGTCCGGCTACAACGGAAGGGAATAGTGCACCATTCACTGGAACTCTTCACGCAACCTCAGTGTTCACGCTTTTATTCCGTTTAATCGTCTATCTATGGAAAGCCCGGACTATAGGCTCCCGCCCGAATATAGTTGCCTTTCATTCAGCACAACACCGGTGTGGGCAGGAGATATGGTCCGGGAACATGTTACCAATAGGGCAAATCGAGTCGTTGACTCGCCACGCAACATAGTTTTCACGCTTTATTTCCGTTGTCGTCTATGAGCCCGACTATGATACCTGCCGGAGATGATTACTTCGAACCCAACACGTTCGGACCTTACCCATACCTCTCTCGATTAATAACACGGGGTGGCCCTATAAAGTCTTGTCGAAAGTTTATATTAGAACAGTGTGTAGCTGTATCTGAGACCGATTTTTTCCATAACATACTAAAACAAATTAAATTTTTGCAGTATTTTACACTCCCATCCATTCTGCCAAATAATTACTATGAAATTACAGTATACTGTAAAAATTAAGTCATTCAAAGCATGAAAAACAAAATATTTAATCTTTTGGGGGGCGAGTTCTATTACCGATATTGTGAATGTGTAGAGAAATAAAAAGCCACGACGTGGGAGGAGCACCCTCAAATTCGTAGGCCTTAATCCCACAAATTTTAATTTCGTTAATTTTGGTAAACATTGCATAAAATATAAAGTGAATTTGGATGGAAAACTATAATAACTAGCGTATTTTAGGGTTTTTGTTGGCAGAATTGCTGCCAGTATTTTCCTGTACGTTTGGCATTATTTTCCTGTAAATAACCTGTAATTGAAAACCATAATAGTGCATAATAATGATTAATATAATTCCAAGTTCAAATAGAGACCCCGCTTATAATTCAGGCATGGAAACTTGTACTAGACGTAGATTATTTAATATGCCCTTCACTGTCTAAGCGACGATCCAGACTCGAGCAACTGCAAAATGGAGCCTACGTTTGTACCAGGTTTTTAATCGCCGCCAGTTTATTTTAGTTTTATGATTCATTTTTTATTGTTTTTACAAACCATATTTTAAAGGTTCTTTTCTTTTGTCAAGATACAACTATACGTTTCATAGAAGAAATTTTCTAGAACTATAAATTGTGGTATGATACAAAATCTTTGAAATTTGCAATACAATTTAAGAAAAGCACTGATTACATTTCGGGACGAAGGCAATCGTGCCACGAAAGCATTTGATTGATTTGTGTAAATTATCATACTACACTAAAATGAGCATTGTGAATCAAAATCACCAATCGTAAAAATTGAATTCAATGATTCTAATTGCTTCTCAACATATTTTTAAATAAGGCGTTTAAGCCTTAAAATATTAAAATGCTTAGGTGCCGTCAACACTTCTAAGAAATTGGCTTTAGAACCGTTTTTTGTCCTCTATATGAAACCTTCACAGAATGGAACACTAACAAATGTTTCCTTAAATCTGAGAATCAAAAAGGTCCCTAACAGAACCATAAAAGGTACCGTTGTTATAGATTAAGAACTATTTTTATGTTCGTTTGAAGAACCCCTACGGGTTCCCATATGAAACAAGTTTTATAAAAGAACCTCTTTCGTTCCGCAACTTTTTTCTTAGAGCGAAGCTAAAAAAAACATCAACGTACCGTGTTAGTGTTAGATACAAGACGCCCCGACTCAAGATAAAAAAAACCACAACGTTTTCATCCATGGGAAGCTTATGTTACGAAACTACCACAAGTAAATTGGGGTACGACTAATAACCACATACAATAAAAAACCTAATATTCAAATGAAGCCGTTGGCGGATTTATTTATTGTGTGTATGAGAGAAGTACGATATAATCAAAAATGGGACAAATCAGCAAAAACACATCCACGTGCGATATTAATGTCGGACATGGCGTCATCTTCATATCAATCTGCTGATTATCTGCAATCACAAGACACAAATCGTATCACTTTGAATACAGAAAGCGAATATCCCACATGTTCGGTATGATGAGCCTTTATACAAATATATTTGTCTCGGGTCATATCGACCTCCGGTATGCGAATTAGCAGGGGTCAAAGGGCACGGCACCAAGAAAATCAGACAATTACAAAATGGACAATTTTGGCCCCCCCCCCCCCAGTTAAATACTAACAAAAGTTATTTGCACATATAGTGTTCTCTTAAAAATTACATGGCCAGGGATCTGGTGAACTATGAGAGCTGTTTTACCCAAATTATATTCCGATGTTGTCAGAAATAGAGCAAACCAGTTCAACTTCTCCGCCACTTTTGCTGCTGGGTGGCATAAAATAACAAAAAATCAATGTGAACTCAAACTAAAGGGGTTGTATACAAATCCTCTCAGATCATAGTATTACACCAACTAGGTTGTGCCAAATTTGAAGTCATAGGTCAAACCGTTTTGAGATACTGGGGGGGGGGGCAAGTTGCAACCTTCGCAAAATGGCAAAAAATGATATAGGCCATTAAGGTCCAGAAAGAATTTTAATTATCAATTATTAATTAATTAATTTTCAATTTTTTAAAACAAAGTTTTAAGGACTTTGTTTTATTGTCATTTGAAAACTCACTATTTTTTTAAATTAAAAAAAATCTGTATTTTTTTTTTTTTTTTTTAATTTTTTATCGTTTTTATTTTTTTGTAATTCTCTATGTATTACTGCTTGAACAACAATGAAACAAAGTAAATGTAACTGTTTGAAAAACAAATACGAAACATACGCAAATTTGTCCTTTCTCTGTGGTGATTTCTGTATACTTCGATCAACCATAACATCTGAACGCAATGTCCGATTTTCAATTCACACAAATAAAAGTAAATAACTCCTGAAAGTTGTGGAATTCAGAACTACGATTTGATCTTTAAAACAGGTGACACCATGTCCCCCTTAAGTGTTCAATTAATTTCACCAATACCCTTATTTCATTTGAGAAATGATCACAACTACATACTATTAAGTACGGTAAATTGTGCAAAGAATAGTAACAATTACTCGTAACAGTTTACACCTTTTGGCTGCAATTAATGATTGTTTATTGAAGTTGTAATTGGTAAACCAATTCAAATCGCTAAAAATTAGTATAAATTAAAAGTTTCTAACAACAAACAATTTGTAAACAACAACCATAAACGACACACAACAAAGCACTAAAAGATTCGATTCTCAGGTCAATTTATAGTAATTTCATTCGAATTAACTTTTGGATTATTTATTTCTGGCGAATGTGAACGCACGCTAAAAAGTAATTCAAATTGCCATACTTAATCCCATTTCGCCGACCGTTCAAGTGATAAATAAATAGATCATTCAAACACCTAATCAGGTCGGGCAAATTCCAAGAATGTTTTCAATAAATATCAATTTCAAAAAACGGTACAGAATTAGAAGATAAAGTATTCAAATCAAGCTTGATAGATGCAGGTAGCTGCTCGTTTTCAAAGGATTCGCTTTCGTATGTCAAATGTATAACAGGGTAAAAAAAAGGAAGCCCCCCCCGACAAATGTGCATTTTTCTCAGACACGTTAAGGCTCCTTAACCTGTTACAAAATGTCAATGTACACGGACTTTTACGCATTTAAATGGCCCAAAAAGTTCACACAGCATTGACCTTCTCCCGAAATGACGTCATTTATTAAATTTGATGACAATTAAAGAAGTGGCACTTTTTTGCATAGGGCTTTTAACAGTCGAGAAAATCAGGTTTTAAAGATTTTTTTTAAGATTCATTTTCTCCCTATTACTGAACATCCTATCCCTAAATTGGTACCACATGATAGCTTAAAGTTTCTTCTTTCTTCTTTCCATGGGTCTCAAATTAGTACCAACATTCCCATTATGACGTCACTAATGTGTCATAAATTAAAAGTAGAAAAGAAGGATGTAAAAGTTTAGTAGGAGGGGCTAGGGTTGGCCAAATACCTGGATAAGGGTGGAAATTGGCTATTTTGCAATATTTCCCACTAAAAATAATGTAGTGCTAAAACTCTCTGAGTATAAAACTATTCCAATATCCCATTAAAGAGAGCAAAAACCGTGTGGAAATCGGATATTCCAAACTTTTTTTGGTGAAAAACCATTTTCCTTCTTATTCTACAAACTGTGTACTATGAAACGACAGTTGCGCTGACATGTGAACTTTATAACTTCAGCCTGACGTAATTCATGCAGTTTTGGTACTCGTTTTTGGTAACAAATGGAAAGAAATGAGACCATAGCTATCGCTTGGTACCAAAATAGTGTCTGTGTTATTCCTGTTTTGTACTAGGCCCTTTGGTACTTATTCTCTTCTCCGTCCTGGATTTTTCTCGATATTGTTAAAAAAAAATCCTAATGCACGAAGTGTCATTTTTAATTCGTCATCAATTTAATAAATGACGTCATTTCAGGGAGCAGATTAACTATTGTGAGATTTTTTTTTTTTTTAATTTTTTAGTTTTTTGCTTTTTTTAATTTTACAATTTTGTAACAGGTTTAAGGAGCCTTCCATTTCCAGAAAAGTGTACCTTTGTCAGGGGGGGTGGGGCTTATTCATTTTGACCTGTTTACAAACAGCTGCAATTCTATAAGACGCGATTCCTTTTGGCCAGATTTGCTCTAATGTATTGAATGATATATCTCATATCAGCTTATATTAACATAGACCCTAAACTTTAAAAACTGTGACAGGACATTTTTCTTTCAGTAACTTGTCAACATGTTGGAATTCTAAAACATCAATGGTGAATTCTCTTCAAATAACTTCTACTCCTCATCTAGATGCTCCAATTGTCTTACTGTAGACTATTGTCAAAATTTTTCCGGCCAAAGGGAAAATTGTTTAGGTAAGAAAATTGGTCTGAACACCATTAAAAAAATTGACAAAAAAAAAAATGTGTATATTAGCATTCTAGATTTTAAGATGGTTAAACATTGAGATCTTATTAAGTATAACCAGTGAGCGTAGCCAGAGGGGGGGGGGGCTTGAAACCCTACCCATTTTCTGTCGGTTGAGATGTCGACCTGCCCCCCCCCCAATATAAAATCCTAGCTACGCCACTGTATGTAACACACAACTCTAAACTTTAACTTTTTTAGGCTTTGGAATTTTCAAGAGACCCTGGCACATTTGAAAAAATGTGCGCCCCTCCAGATTTTTCAAATCGATTTTTGCATGGTTGTAAGCTTTTATAGAACAAAAGCCCCTTCACCCGAAATGATAAGACCAAATCTTCCTTATGGGTAAACGGAACGATTTTTTCATAATTTAACTTCGGCCGGCGACGTTAATTCAGCAGACGACGAAAATAAACACGCACGCTTATGCATGTTTCCCACGCTATGTCTACATGTTGTGCAACGGTCTATAACCTTGGGGGTGGTTTTAATATCAGTGAATACGATAACAAATATTCATTGTATATCACATTGGTGATTAAACTTATGGAAAACTTAAGAGTTGTCCTCAAACTTACCTGGATGTCTTTATTCTCATATCAATGTCCCTATCTGTTTTGGGTATGTTTATTTTTATGGTAATATTCTCTGTTCTTCTTCCAATGGCCTAGACTATCATTTGATAGCAAAATTGGGGAAGAAAGTTCACTAGTTTTGTGTTGAGCATGTGCCAGTGCCGCATAAAATGGTATTTGAAATGATTACTTTCTAAACATAAGTTTTTTACTCTTAAATGGCATATAGTGCTATGGTATAACACAAATGTCCCAACAACTATTCCGGCAAGACTGTCGACAAGGGAAAACAATGATATTATTTCCACCACCCAAAATTATATACACTGTGAATACTCTTTTAAATGTAAAAGAGTGATTACTGGGCCCACTCCAAAAAAAAAAAAACAAGAGTGAAATTCCAACAACTTTTGAAGAACAATCTTTTGGGTCAAATTTCCCTTGCTATTTACGGGAAAAAATCATTTTGTGAATTATCAATCGAAAATTGGACCCAAGAATATTCTTCGAAGATTACTAATTTCACCCGTTTTTGGAATAGTGAAATTCACACTCTTTGGAGAGAGTCTGACCACGGTCTGGTCTACTTCTTATTTGAAATCTCCAATTAAAATTCTTGATAACCATGATTGAAGACAAAACAAAACACCAATCAAACAAAGCAAATAACAAACAACGAACCCCCCCAAAGGAAATATACAAGAGAAGGGACCAAAGGAAGAGAAAAGAAAAGGTACAAACAAAAACTATGGTATGGGATTAAATCATATAAAATCGTCAAGAAAGACGGATTTGTAATGACTCTACTATAGTTACTACTTGCTTTTTATCGCTTTTTGATAAATAATTATTCTACGACATAGAAATTATTTCACAAGATGTATCAAAATTGACATGTTTGAAAGATCGGTCACTTATCAATCGAATGCCCACAAAGTTAAATGAATGAACATAAATGAAAGACTTGAAACCGAACTTAACTCACGTTGCTATGAGACGTTGTATAAGTGAATTCGTATTGTACATTTTATGATTCCATTGTGTTTGATCAATAATTTTTATGACAAAACTACTTTAATTGCACAACAAATGATTTGGCCTGCTTCACATTAAGTTGAATACACCAAAATGAAAATGGAATGGCTGACACTGAAAATTGTTTTATATTTTGTAGGAATTGAATCGGGTGAATTGTAGTCAATCCAATTCATCACGAAATTGAAAGACCATAACACTTATATGATGAAATTAGGTAACGAATTTGACCGGGAAAAACTAGAGTACTTAGAGTTCACTTTAATTTCTTTTTATAGAAATCAATTTCACGTTTTTTTATGATATTTATTCATTTTAATTTGTAAATATTCATATTGAAGAAAGTAATTCATATAAATTCAATGTTCTTACATATTCCCTGTAGGTAGCATAGTATATTGGGTTAAAGGTATTTGGGTTCACCTATAATCAGATGGTCCCAGGTTTGATTCCCAATTTAGAATAGGCTTACGTATAAGGTTACTTACCATGATTATTTACAGCCAAATTACGATCAATTAATGCAATGTAAACATGTAACCTCACCTCAAAATCTTTTTCGTTTTTCGTCTTTTCTTTGCTATATTTCGGCACCAACATACCTACGATATTATTTTGAGTTTCAGCAACTAGTGAGTAAAGCACTAACAGCACATTTTGAAAGAGCGCCCAAATTTTTCCTTCCCCGATATTTTTTAAATGTTTTGCACATTGGTAATTGATTCAGTAACAATAACCCTGTGAAAGGTAGAGCCTCAACATTATGTGTCGCAAAAGAAGAATTTTGTAATTAGCGTAAATTAAAGCTCGAAGATCTCCGATAATTTATGACAACGATTGCTGGAAACGTCCTGCAACATGAAATCGCGGTATATGCGTATGGATAAGTGTCTACGCTCATCCTTAGTTGTTCCGTATTTTCAGACGATGGATACAGGCAATCCAGCTTTTTAGAGGTCAATTTTGTGGGTGGCATCTATGTCATCATGGACGGGGCATAGTCCATAAGTCATTTTCTGTACGGGCCCTAAAATTCGAGTTTGTTGCAACCCCACCCTGTTGTTCTTTTCCATATATCACCTTGAAGGGGTGTCCCCCTGACTATGATTAGGTATGTTTCCGCCCTAAAAAGTTGCACATTAGCGCGTAATCTGCTGCCTATTTCAAATGGCCACCAGTGTTTTATGAAAAACAGTCATTGTATTTTCATTATAGATAGGAATTTTATCCAGGACTAAAGAAATAAAGTTCCTACCTTCTGAAGTGGGCTTAAACATTAAGTGTCCAAGATGGCAGCCGATAGGGAGGCATTTTTGTTAAATGTCTAAATTGCAAAAAATAAAAAAAATAAAAAAAATAAAAATATTTTTCACAAAAAAGATCATTGACATTTGTGTATTGCGGACAAATATTCATAACTTCGTGATGGTCGGCGGTTATAACCCACTCCGGACGACATAAATCAAGAAACACACCCCTGCACATCTTTTAGGACACAATAAGAACCGACCGACAACTATTGATAACAGTTTTCCGCAATTTTCTCTCATACTTCTGGATAAATTGCGACCACTCAACACTAGTTTTACGCTGGGAAGGAGGCTGATCTAGGCAGTGGAGAAGAGAGAAGGAGCCTATGGTGTACCCAAGTCAAAACAAAGATAGCACTTGATGTGCTCGAAAGAAACTTAAAAGTCCCATATTTAATTTTCCCTTCTACATATAGAACATTTTTTTCACTTCTTCATAAAGCCTATTTTTTTTTATTTTTACTTTTTTACTACTGGGCAAACCCTATTACGTCATTGAGTAGGCCTTAACTACAGTCCCACACCCATTTATTATGATTTTATTGTAGCAGAGGCTGACATGAGCTTTTGTCTTCCTATGAACTATTATATAATCAGTTTAAACTACGTTTTATGGCCAAAGTAGTAAACAGCTATAGTAACGGCACGCTCTAGGACAAGTCAATACCAACCACTTTTAATATTTTTGCACATTTTGTAAAGGATTTAGGGTCACTTTTTAGAGAAAGCTTTGTTTAATAACGATACAACACAAGAGTGGGTAGACAACCATGTTTTTCCTTCCTGATTTACGTATGTACCCTAGAGCGAATATAATCACCGTCATCCTGTAAAACAAGCCTGTACGTAAATATAAATGCTATAAATTCTTTTCGGAGCTCCCAAATATCACCCCTTCTTATTTGAGCAAACAATTTGCCATTTTTAAGTTCATTAGCAAAATATGCCTCTTGTGGATGCCGGATTTTGTTTTTAAGCCCCTTAGCATTTTAAAAACGTGGTCTCGTGTTGTCTTGGATAAATTATAATGGCGGTTTTACATAAAACAATGACAGCCATTTGAAATTGGCAGGACACGCTAACTTGCAGCTTTTCGGGGCGGAAACACTGCTAATCCTGGTCAGGGGAACATCCCCTTTAAGGTGATGTATTAATACTATTGGGTGCAACTAACGGAAATCTGATGGTGTCAGCCTTATTGACTAGCTAATTTTGCGTTTTCAGTTCCACATTAAAGTTACCATTGGGATCCTGATTCCTAATTACAAAATCGCTTCTTTTATGGCAAATATGCAGTTTAGATGAACCCCTTGCGGTATTATTTAATAGACAATTACCAACACAACTGCGCAAAACTATCAAATTGAAAATTGGGGGCGCTCTTCAAAATAATCTGCTGTTATTGTTTTAATAATTGAACAACATGATAAATTTCTAGGTATACTAAGAAAATAAGCGCAATAAGCATTGATTTTGCGAAACATGTAGACAATGATTATTCACATTTCAAGCAATCTCAATTAAAATTCATGCATAATGGTAACTTAAAATATTACTCATTGAAATTACTCAAATAAAATGGCAACACCGGTTACACTTAATTTTATTGAATAGACACAGGAAATATTTTCCTTTCAAGTCCAATAACGAAAGATTCTCATCTGGCATTTTCAATAAATACCACTTGATAATCAGACATATGGCAATTTTTGAAATTGAAGTCAAACGTCAGAATACAAAGCTAGCCATTGAGCCCGCAGTAGAAATGCCGGCAAACTGCCACCTAACCTCAAAATGTTGTTTTTACTCATAGAAAGTTGTCAACATAGAAAGTTATAAGAGTAACTACTGTACTAGTGCTGTGACCCCAAAGCGTGAACATATACGCAAGACCCTGTTTGATGACAAAAATTAAATAATATCCATTGGATTTACTTCAGCAAGAAATGAAGGACAAGGAAGACAGAAAATTGCTGGGGATACTGCTTGCCTGCTTCGGAAGACCGAAACAATTTATATTGCTGAGTTGCACTTTGCCAAATTTATGACATTTAGCAAAGCGTAAATCTTAGATAAGACGAACTGGAATATACGGTTCTTACTTGTTTTCAAGCTAAGGTGACGCTACCTATCTTACCCACCTGGCGAGGCTACTCAGTAGGGTTCAAATATTCCAATATCTACCCTATCTCCTAACGCTAAGGCCCCCCCCCGAAGCTTAACCGATCCTACCCACCTGGTGACGTCCTCAGTATGGGCTCAATATTCAATAACACCAGTCTCCTACGGCTAAGGCGGCGCTTGCCTATCCTAACCCCTGGGACGTACCCAGTATGGGACACAATATTATTATTATTATTATTAATTGACTTGGTTTACTTACAAGTGCATTAAAGTGCATAACGAGGGAGGCGGACGCCCCTCGCAGCCTCTCAGGTGAGAACGCAGTGCGCATTCTGTAGAGCTGAATTTGAATAAAGGACAAACTATAATATCTAGTATAAGTGCCAAATTAAAAATGATGTTCACTTTCGCTAAACAAGGAGAATTGATGCCTGTAGAGCC
The DNA here is from genome assembly GCA_023653785.1 of Ophioderma brevispina. NCBI lineage: Eukaryota > Metazoa > Echinodermata > Ophiuroidea > Amphilepidida > Ophiodermatidae > Ophioderma > Ophioderma brevispina. The sequence continues at coordinate 15,557 of JAMKCH010071115.1, forward strand.
TATTAAGAAAAAATCTTATTTCCTGACACAGCGATAATACTCACCAAATTCTAAACGTTATTTAAAGATGATATTGCAAGCTGAATAAAATGCGATTTGTAAACCGAACAACGATCTCCAAAGGGACTTAAAAGTGACGCCACACTAACCCAATAGAATTTAGAGGTATAATGCTCTAATATGGAGTGGTGGGAGGGATACATTTAACGGTCTAACCCCGAAGCGAGCAGGCAGCGATGTGAATTAGATAACCCGCGAAGCACAGCAAACACCAAAGCACAAAGGGAACGCAATTTGATTGGCTGAACGGGGCATGGAACAAAAAAGCATTGAGGAGCCACAATGAAACAAACGAAGGGTACAAACAGGCATGACACGCGGGTGAACCGAGAGTGAGCGGTACCATTAACCAAAATAGGGGAAGGAAAGACATTTCGTGCGAATTAAATCCGTTTCTTTCCATGT
>JAMKCH010071123.1:0-83315 GCA_023653785.1 Ophioderma brevispina
TCAGTATCGAAAGGAACCTCCAATAGCTCTATGATCCACTGGGGAACAGATGTTTTGTTATAAGAGTAGAACCCCTTAAAACAAACTTTATAAGAATCACTGTCTTTAAGGAAGAGTGTCTTGAAGACAAAGAATAGATGGGTTATGGTCAGTTATAAGGCAGTTTAAAATCTTCATAATGGTCTGAGCCCTCTGCAATTCCATTGCGAATTGCACATTTGTTAGAATGTGTCACTTTTTAACAGAATTAGGGGACCTCTTCCTACCATCAATTAATTGTTCAGGGTTTCAGGGACAAAAAAGTGCCATGCCTCCTCATCACCTGACAAAAGTGCATCAAACTTGTGTATTAAAGCTGAATAGGAGTCCGTTGATCCCTTTGAAATTCTAATGATTGAGATGTTTCGTATTACCTGATTCTTTGACGAATCAGAATTAGGGGTTTTAATTTGATTGGATTACCTAGTTTCTTGGGCTTGAGAGAAAATAGGTGACCTTTTATCAGGTCCTCCGTGTTTATTTTTGTAGTCTCTTTCTTTTCTACAGATTTACTTCGGAGTTTAGTAGATGCTGAACAGTCTGATCAGTTAGATGAACTTGATTGTTTCTGTACAGATCTAGGAAGACTACAAGATCTACTAGGCAAAGTCATCTTAGTTGAATATTATTATCCACTTGTCTTCTTTCCTTACATTTTCTAAATACTGTTGAGGATGGGCAAAATCATTAGGACAAACAAGATCTGGTTTGGGGGGAAAAATGATGTTTATTGAAGAAAGTGATTTTGCCCACTTTCAACAACATCAGCCTAATCTTTGATCCGGTAACTAGGAGAAAAGACGGAGTATCTCTGGCCCTTTTATAAGTCATGGTACCGTCACTTGAGTTTGGATTTCATTTTTCTTCTAACATTAGGAAAGAATCTAGAATTTGACGAGGTTACCACTGCAATTCACACATTTAGCAGGTTCATTACAATGTGGATCATTGTTGGCCTCTTTGCCACACTTTTCACAAAATTCTGACCTTCTACAATACGTCTTAAAGTGGCTAAAACGTTGACATTTAAAACATATTGTAGGGCTAGGGATGTAATCATCTACTTGCACCGGAAGGTAGCCCCTTTTACTGACTTGGGTAAAGTTAGCGCATGAAGGTAATATCAAAACGTACCGTACTGATTTTTACCATCTCTTGTAATCATAATTCCTAGTGAATAGGGTGACATTTTGAGAGGCCAACCCACTCAAAATTTCATCATCAGAACAATTCTTAATATCATGACATCTAATACACCCTTCTTAGAGTAAGAGTTCTATGAGGATAAACTCTAACTGGAACTTGGGCAAGCATTGTAGTCATTTTGAGGTTATCCGACTGAATCTCCCGGTCAAACCTCAAACAAAATCCCCAGACCTGAGTTTCTTACTATTTCCCACATTGCCAGCAATGCCTCAATACCCTGCTTACAGCAAAAAGGGAGATTTTTGATATGGTGGTTATCATCAATGCCTTCAACACTAAAAAAGTTGAGGCAAAATCAGAAACTACAGGATCCGCGATCTCAATCTCTTTTACGTTTAACAGGATTTTCTTGTCAAGGTTTGTCTGTGAGAATTCATAATGAAAAAGATTGAATTAATCTCCACCCCAAAGAAAAAAAACAAAAAAAAAAGGGCTCCCCACCCAACCACGGGAGCCCAACCAGTGGGAACAATACATGTTAAGGGAAAACCATCACTTACTTATGCCAAGGATACCCAGGAGATATACTCAAGGAAAGAAAAAAAGAAAAAAAAAAGGCGCTCCTAATCGACCTGTTAAAGGCAGCCGCATGCTAAAGGCCCAGGACGCCATTACGTAACAAGGGTACATAAGTACCCAATATGTCACAAAAACAATCATTAGCATAATGAGTCTAAGGCAAGACGCCACCAGCCGGTTGGTTGAACAACCTCTCGTCTAGGAGAATTGAGGCCAAAAGCAGGTGTTGATTCCACTGCCACCGCAGACACGCTTTACTAAACTTGCCAGGATCCTCTCCTCCTCCGACAAGAGTCGCAACTCACGGCAAACAAGTTGTCCCTTTTAGTCGCCTTTAGGACATGCAGGGAAACACATAGGGCCAATTCTTAAAACCCCGAACCCGCAGGGAATTTAAACAAATAAAGACAAAACACATCCCATACTAAAAATTTCTGTTGGGGGAATCAGCTTAAACCCCCATGATTTATAAAACATGAGTTTATGTTTATAGCTATCATAAACACAGAAATTAACAATTGGTAAAGGATGATCATAATCTAACAATTAAACAAAACAAAAACACAAAACAAACCAATTTTATCCCAATTACATAAATTTTTTTTTGAAAAAAAACAATCTCAGATGATCTCAAACGTTCAATGCAATATACAAAGTCAACCAATATCAGGTGGAGCAACGCCCAGTCAGGCCTTCAACCCCACCAGTGGACGAGATGCTACCATTTAGGCGCCTCTTACGACATGCAGGGAAACACAGCAGATCAATTCTTCGCCCGAACCCGCAGGGGGCCCATTTTAGTAGCCTCTTACGACATGGAGGGAAACACATCGGGCCCATTTTAACCCCGAACCCCAGGGGGGTTGATTCATTAGTGAGGTGCTGCCAACAAGTGGTTAGATTGTGACTTGCCTGCTGCTTTCTGTGTGTGTCTAATAATAAGTTCCTTGTAGTGTAATAATGAGTACAAGAATTATGGAAAATGTAAGTAGATTCTCATAAATAATATTTTATTCCCTAGCAGGATTATTATATTGTGTAATATAGTCCCACTGTATCGGCTATATTGGCTGCAGCATACAAGAAGCCAATCGATGCAGTAGAGAATTACATTGTTAGTGAGCGACTGTTTTCCCAACATCAACTCTGGTGAACCAGCATATAAAAATCGAGTGAAGCACCGGGCCCAGAGGGCATTACATCAACCATGTTGAAGCTCACAGCTGGTGAGATTGATACAACCTCTGCCATTCTTTTTTAATTTATCGCTAAGTGCTGGGCAAATACCTGATGATGGGAAGAGGCAAATGTGGTTTCTATTCACAAATCTGGTAACGTTTCAAATGTCACTAACTACCGTCCCATTTCTTTGTGCTCAGTGGTGGGAAAGCTGTAAGAGAGGGTGGTTACAGATCAACTGGTAAGTTATCTCCATGATGTTGGCCTGATATCAGATCATCAACACTACTTTGTTTCTGGCAGGTCATGTACCACTCTCCTAAGTTCAGTCTGTCACCACTGTGATCAAATTCTTGATGAAAGATCACCTCCTGATATTGATGTGATCTTCTTAGATTGGGTAAAGCTTTTGACAAAGTCAATCATTCTATCCTTAACAAATTACATAGTTATGGTATATGTGGGTCACTTCGGCATTGGATGTCTTCATTTCTCACAAATCGTTTTCAGCGTGTTCAGTTCAGGGGCGTTTCCTCAAGTTCGATTAATGTCCTGTCGAGTGTTCCACAGGGCTCAGATTTAGGGCCTATTCTCTTTAATTTGTTTGTTCTAGATTTACCAGACCATGTCTATTCATACCTTCCTCAATATGCAGATGATACTTTGTTATATAGGCCTATCCGCTCAGAAGATGACATCAAAATCAAGCAGACAGATCTAAATAGTATTGTTAAATGGTGTGACATAAATAAAATGTCACTAAACCATGATAAATATAAGGTTATGCGCCTGAGCAGGAAAAGGGCTATCTTTTCTCAGCCCTGCTACAAAATCCTCCAGTCCAATGTGGGTGTTGTGCATTGTCATAAATACCTGGGCATTTTTATTTCATCAAATTTTGAAATGGGGGGATCAAGTTGACTATGTTACTGCTAAAGCGTCCAGGCTCCTTGTTTTCATTAGGCGGCTGGTTCGCTGCAATGATGCAAATATTAAAGTTCAATTATACTCTAACCTTTGCCGTCCTATTATCGAGTATGGTATCCCAGCCTGGATGCCATATCAGACCGGTCATATTAAGAAAATTGAAAATGTTCAACAGAGGCTTGCTCGTGTTTGTATTCCCGCTCCCAGGGGAAGTTTACCTATGAATCCCGTCTTCAAAATTTCGGTCTTAGTTCATTATCCAACCGCTGTCTGTACATCTCAATTGCATTTGTTAGTAAGTGTCTATATGGCGATTATGATACTAACCCTTTTGATTATGATATCAGTGAATACACGCCATGTATACACTCAAATTTCGTCATACTTTTGCTCGGACTGATTGTTTCAAATATACTGTTTTTAATAGATTTCCAGTTCATTTTGGAAATATCCCCAAAATATAAGAGACAGGCTTGTCATTAACCTTAATGGTTTCCTATCTAGCCTCAAGTTTCGGACTAGCGGACTTGATTAACGAACCCTTTTTGCGAAGGGCACCCTCTGCTCAGCAAAACCCGTTAATATATATTGTGGAAACGGGGCCGTGTTAATTTGTGTTCCCTTTTTTTCAGAATTTGAAAATGTTTTGCCCCTAATTTTTTAGGGGCCGGGTATATTTTAAATGAAAATTGGTCCCGTTAGGGGTCACTTTCAGAACCCCTGGAACGAGCATGGATGCCCAACGAAAATCCAAGACGGCCCCCGGTTCAAATTTAGTCAAACTTTCATCCTTTATTTTTTACACTGGGCAGTCTTGGGCAGTAAAGCTGAACGCATAACGATGTACATTAACTTGGAATTCTAATTTTATTGTAATTCTAATTTTATTGTTTAATTGTTATTGTCTTAAAGCCCTGTATGTGTGGTATATATTTCGTGCAAAAATTCAAATGAAAGACAATATCACGATTATTAGCTCACTCTCGATATTAGAAAATGATTTGAATAAATGTATTTTATTATGTCTAAATATTGTTTCATTCCTCAAAAATCCTTTAACATACACGTCGAACTAATTATACTGATTTCATATCCTATAGGCCTATACAAAGATTCAGGTCAATGCTCGGACTCAAAGAACTCATCAAACCGGAAAGTGTTGAATTGAGTTCATGTTAACTACGTGGGCTGAACTTGAATAATTCCTTAGCCATGTTTGTCAAAATACACAGGTAGAGTATACGGTGTATTGCAAACATGAACTACATAATATAAAACCTGTTTAGGGATTTTCTAGTGTGCAATATCGGCAAGCAACTCTTTGGAGTACGTTTCAACTCCTCGATTTACCTTTTAGCTCAACACACGAAAAATCCACTCAAATGGCTGGTAATTCAGAGAAAGGTGTATTAGCGAGTTTATCGGTAAGTAAATACATTTAGTCATAATTTAGTCTAAAACAATAACTGTCGTATAATACAGAATATGCGACATCACTCCAAGCAGCTGATAAAGAGAGGTAAGGCAAACAAATTGGGTGCTATCAATCTGGATGTCTTCCGCAAAGATTGTTGAATCTTTGGATGCAGTCATACAATCGCGTCCCGTCCGTAAAAACTACTGGATGATCGTGCTCCTGAGACAACTCGGGCTATTTCCTTGAAAGCCAAAGTACCATGGTGTACTCAATCTCTCAGCCGAGGTAAAACAGAAAAACGTAATAAATGGTTGAAGTCGCAACAAACGATGGGTAAGAAAATATTTCCAGAGCAACGTAGAAGCTTGCAGAAAACTATAAGAATGTGCTGGACCTTGCCAAATGTGAATAGCATCGCTTTACATTTGCCGAATGCGACATTCGCCATACGCGAAATCTGTGATGTACTTGATCTTGCTACTCCTGCACCGTACCGATTCTTGGAGATTTTGGCCCGAAATCATGCTCCAGGAGCATATATTTTCAACTCGTCTCATAGGGGCGCTATTCATTATTATGTGTGCGCTTTATTCCGTTAATGTTTATATTGAAGTATTACAAAAGAACGACTTCCTGCCGGCTCGGATTGCGTGGCGTGTGTCTGTGGGCGCTCGTCTTGTTATCTAAAGGTCGTGGGTTCGAATCCCACTCCAGGAACAAAATTTAGTTTACGATTTTATTTGTATTTTAGAGTTGGAGATTGGAATCATAAAAACATCAGAGTTGTGGATTGAAGTAGAAAAATATTGAATAGCTGCCTTATGAGATAAGACTGGTCATGGTCCTGGAGCATGATTTCGGGCCACAATCTCTAATGTGTGTCTCTCGACCTGACATTCAGACCTGTCACTGATGATATTCTCGCAATCATTACGCGTTCTGGTGTTAAGATGTACTCTCTGGACCTGCACCCTACATCTCTCACCTATGACAGTCTACCCGAGTTGCTACCTATATCATCACTACAATTTTGAACTCTCGCAGCGAGCGATTTCTGCTCATGAGCATGTGTAACATTGATCTTGGATCAAAATCCAGTATTTGCGCACGCCAATCGCTCGCCGCGACTGGAAGTATATCATGGGCTTAAGAGTGTTTTTCCTATAACTCCCTTAAGCAGACACTTGTTACACCTTTGCTGAAAAAGCCAAGTGTGGATAACATGAAGAATGTCCGCCCTGTATCAAACCTTTGTATAGTTGGAAAGATCATTGTTCAACTTCAGATGTACAGGAGAAACAGTCGGTATATCGTCGATTTACATTATTGGAACAACACTATTTAGTGTAAGTGGACAACGACTTACTTAAAGTGACAGGAAGAGATTTTTTTAGGATATGAATTTCAAATTTCACTGGATCGGTTGTAGACCACCTACCGAGAACGTTTGGAAGGTTTATTAGACAAGCAGGTGCAAAAGAAAACCGCAAACCTTGTTTTGAACTTGCCTGCTATCGTAATCGTTCCCCATAGAAAACCATGCTTTGACTTTCTGTCGTGCACGACAGAAACTACTAAATCATCATCTTATTACATAAAGACGGCGTATTCGGCTTATTCACTTCAGGTGTGATCTAATACATTGGTAAGCATTCCAAATATGTAAAAAACCTAGGTTCGAGAAAAATTGGGGGCGCTTCTTTCTGGAAATCTCCTGTCTATTTAAAGCTGTGGATGACCGTGGAGAAGCTGTGTTGTAGTGCTGCTGGATATGTCAGCAGCATTTGACACGGTGAATCAAAAATGGTTTGCTTCTTATCCATTTTGTCCCACTTTTCCCGTATGCGTTTCAATGGACACAATATCAATTAAGCAAAACATAATTGTTATCTTAAAGGATTCTGATTTCAAGGAAGGGATTAATCTTCATAAAGAAACTCAAAAATATCTGAAAAGGTGTTCAATAATAGCAAAAGTGACCTTAAAGAAGTGACTGTTGAAATCTGAAAAAATAATAATAACCATCTTCATTAAAGTGAGGGTCTCACAAAAAAGTATATTGAGGCCATATGCAAGCACATGCTTTATGCAATCATATCCACGTCCCTTAAAATCATTAAAAGTTTTAGATTTTCAACCAAAATCAGAAATATCATCAAGAATTTAACTAACCTGGGCTAAATATTTTGATGCTAGTAAATGTTCACCAACAAATAAACCTTGGTCAGGATTATATATCTTTGTACAATTGATCTAACTGGTTCATTGATTTCCATTCATCCTCTAGTCCCATTCTGCTTAAATCAATAATGTATTGTGATGTCATTGCCCTGGTGAATGGTAGCAGTGAAATCATATTCCTTTGTGAAATTGCAAGTAAAATTACTGCAAAAAAACAAAACAAAACAGAAACTAGCTTAAAAACTTTAGTTCAAATTACAGAATATTTAAACTTCTAATTTTTTAGGTATGTGGATTTGATTGCATTAATTAGTATGTACGTGTATATGGCCTTTATATATTTCTTGCGAGACCCCCACTTTTCTTTAATTTAGCGCCTTATTGCGGGGGTTTCTAGGCGCTTTACACCATAAAGGAGTAGGTATATCATTACAAAACGATAAATACAAAATACAATAGATAAAAATTATATGTGAATAAATGTATCGTGCACATCGAATAGAAAAGATTATTGTGAACTGGGGTGAAAACCCATTTGTCCCCCACACTAAGAACATACGGGGATACACCTAAACCGTCAGCTTTGAGGATCTGTGTGTATGTACCCCACAACGAGATCGGTGATGTCTTGATCTTTCCTAGATTCAGATGCCTCTGCGGCAAAGGCTCTGCCCTACCTAATCTGGTGAAAACAACTATGCTAGGCAACCGGATTTATAGGGGAAGATAAAAACAAGAAAGAAGCCAGAAAATTTCACAATATCACCAGAGAACGTTGTTGATGAATTGACATTGAAATCATCTTCTTGATGCCATTTGTCAAAGTCTGTGGATGAGGTCTAAGACATAGGCAGGTGACATGCCGTTGATGGCTTTTAGGTGAGAAGCAGAATCATAAATTGCCTTCTGTTTAATTACCAGTGCAGTTAGTAAAGAGCTGGCTTGATGAGTTCCCATCAACAGATTTTAAGGACAAGACGAGCTCCTATTGCATTTGCTGAAACTGGGAGGCCATACAGCAAGGTGTTGCAGGAATCCGCCTTTGATGTACTGAGGGTCAAGCAGCTTTGCATAAATCGTTGACAGGATAGTTCATTGTTAGGTCTATTGTTAGTTATGAATCTAAGGTGACACGTACATTCTGTGCTTCAGCTGACGGATGAACGACAGAATTGTCAATGATGACGGTAGACATAGAGTTACTAGTGGATCTGTTAAAATGCGAGCGAAAGTAGAACATCGGAATATCAGGTACCGCTGGGTGTCACAAGCGTAAACTATTGATTGAACACAATGGGCTGTAAAGATACCCTGATAGGTCCAGTAATACAGCCCTGTGGAACTCGGCAACCGACTGCCACGGGATCCGACCTCGTGTCTAAAGTTGAGCTCAGCCATTTATGCAAGTAAACCAAGTGTTTTCCCAGTCATTCCGTATCGTTCAGTTAGGCGGGTTTAACAGCTCTATATGGTCTACATAGTCTATAGTGTCGAAGATTTCACTGAAGTCCAGCAGCATTTACATGGGCGTATCGCGTTTCTCAAGGGCAGTCAAAATGTCATCCCGCACCCGTAACAGTGCAGATCCGTGACTGCATCGAGATATGGAGATCATTATCCATGATCGAGATAAATCTGCAACTGATTGACTGCTATTGTTTCGATCAACTTTCCCAGAAATGTTAGATTGGATAAAGGGCGGTAGATTTTTGCACAGTTGTATTGGTGATTGGTCAATAAAGTCATATCTATGGACGGTAAAGCTCAAAAAGAGGAAATTTTAAATTAGAGATTTCCCGACTTTAATTCAACGGCGACTGAAAACGTAAAATTTCTGTGCGTCCATTTTTTTGTTCATCGATCAGCTGTTTCCGTTGGGTCACGCAGGTCAAACTTTAAAGTAATTTTCGTGAGATAGCGCTGTTTCATGAATATTGGACAGCAGTTTTGTGCTTCCTGCAGACCTTATGAATTAGAATATAGAATCAACATTCCTTTTATGACAATGAACAATTTTCGAGCTTCACCGATCACAGTATAGTTTACTAGCCAATTACCAACACAAATGTGCAATAATCTCAAAAAAAATGAAAGCTGGGCATCGGGAACTTTCTTCAAAATAGTAATGTATTATTGTTGCTTTAAGCGCAAACAATCAACTAAAGTTAGTGGAGTTGAAATCTTCCTTGGTAGCCCAAATAAGAAAGTTAACTTGATATGTGTTTTGCAATGATAATAAAACCTCAACAGGTGAAATTTAACATGCTACGCTTAATGTCTCTCATAACTTAGAACAAAACTCTTTATCAAAAACGGTAATACATCATAGTAGCAATCAGATCTTTACGATTGAGAAAAAAAATGATTCAAACATATATTCTTCACATTAAGAAAATGTCATAAAGTGGCATATTTTCTGAGAAACCCTGTGTGTTGTTAAATTTGTGGACAGATGAAAAAAAAAGAAACTAGCTCCAAAATTAGGAAGGACCTTAACTTTCAATTGAGATTGAAAGACATTTGAGGGCCATTCTTCGGTCACGTTTGTGACCTAAAACCGGTAATTTTTACTTTCAACCCAATGCTGTTTTGTTAACGTAACCAATCTGTTATTACTTTTTACATTATTAATAACCTTCAGTCCAAAACTAACCAAAAATAATGTTTCCACCTTTGCTAGATTGGTTAGTTTGTCATGGGGGCAAACAAAGTTTGGTCACGTGTGTTACCTTCGGATGGTCACACAAGTGACCAAACTTTATTTGCTCCCCCCACCCATGACAAAATAACCAATCAAGTGAAAGTGGACATAATATTTTTGATTAGGTTTGGACTCAGGATTATTAATAATGTAAAAAGTAATAAAAGATTGATTACGTTGACAAAACAGCATTGGGTTGAAAGTAAAAACTGTCACAAATGTGACCAAAGAATGACCCTTGATAATAGTACTTAAGCAGAATTGATATGACAAAGTGATAAATGAAAGCTCAAGCAATTTCACCTGCACTACCTCCATTCCCTGAACTCTTTCTAAGGGTGTTACTGTTTGTAGATATTATTTTTAAACCTTCTCTCTTATATCAGCATAATATGTTTTCATTCCATATTTACAATTCTACCTGTTTTTTCTTTGTCTCCAGATTTCGCAATATCGACAATTTTGTTTGGGATTTTTAGCTGCTACTTTGTTGTTTGTAACTCTGTCTCATTACAACAACCACGCATATCTCACGCAGGAACTAGTTTCAACAAGACGTATACAATCAAGGAGCAAGCAGGAGCAAGACAACTTACAAGTGAAAAACCAACGCATGTTAATGGAGAAGCATTATCCGAGCAGAAAACATGCAAGCGTCAACAAAGAAGTTCAGAAGCCTCGAAGTCAATACAGAAACCGTGCCAAGCAAACTCCTCGCAAATTGGGAACAACATTTACAAAGACCAGGCGGAAAAAAGGTCCTAATATTTTATTACAACAACAGGAAGAAAAGAACATGGAATTATCTTTTTCAAAACCTTCGCATGTTGCAGACAGTCACATATGGGAACAGATGGTGACGTATTATCCAATAGTAAGTTATTGTTGTAGCTATCCAATAGTAAGTTATTGTTGTAACTAAATAGTTCAAAGTATTGTTGATAGTAGTACATGTACTTGTACGTGAAACGTTGAATTCTTTTGTTCCTTCGATCCATGAACAAAAGAATTTCACATTCCACGAAGAAGTATACACCTTACGCGTGGAATCTGATCCTGCTTAACATTTTGTCTTATTAACACTTAAGTGCACAAGGGGGTCCATGTGGACCCAGGCTTTTTTTTTTTGCGCGCCATGTTTTGACGCTAAATTATTTTGCCCAGATTTAAGTAATTGCCTAAATATCATTTGCACCATATTTTGGTGGGAAAAATCAATAATTGGTCATGGCGCTTTTAATTAATAATTAGCATAAATAATCATTTTGGTGACGCTATTAAATTCACACCGGCAGTTAATTGTAGTTTGTCCAACTATCCTGAGCCAAATTTATTGAAAAAGTCCTTCGGGAATAGTGAGTTTTCATTGTTGGGATGGAGAATTTGGTGCCGCGTCATCATAAAAACGGTTTCTGGACGCCATTTTGATCGTATAACCGTGATTTTCATCATTTTTCCTGTTATGGGATCTGTGAGTACTCCATTCAAACGGCGCAAAGTGGTTTTTAGAGGGGTCCACTGGACCCCTTGAGCACCAATAGAGGCAGAATATCATATGCATAAATGTTATCCCCTGAGGTATATCACCTTTCTACGTACAAGGTGTTCAAACTGGTGCAAGCAGATATGCTCAATTTCTTAAAAGCACTTGGCCTAAGTGTTTCATCTTCATGGAACACATTAATTATATTCATGGGTCTAATCAGTACAAATGCCACGACAATCCGCCTATGCAAACCAGAGGTTTATTATTAAAGGCTGTTTTTTCACTCATTGCAATAGGAAAACAGTTGACGTATTTTGCCCATTTGGGGCCGAGTAAACGATTTCTGACACATTGAATGCACTCATTTACATTTTCATTAAAGCAATAACAGCATATTTTTTGAAGAGCGCCCCCAATTTTCCAAATATTTTGAGATTTTTGCACAGTTGCATTGGTAATTGGCTAGTAAACAATACCGGTGAATGGTGGAGCTCAAAATTCTCTGTGTCGCAAAAGGAGAAATTTTTTAATAATAATAACATCTGCTGGAAACGTCCTTTCAATATGAAATAACCGGGAAATCGCGCCATGTACGTGTCTACGCTCATCCATCAGTTGTTTTGTCGATTCAGGCAAGTCAAGTTGGATGTCATTTTCATGAAGTGGCACTATTTCATCATGGACGGGCATAGATTTGGCGTTTCCAGCTCCGTCATTAAATTACAAGCAGAAATCCTGATTCTATTTAAAAAATCGCTTCTTTTATGACAAATATGCATTTTTGAGCATTGTCATTCGCAAGTATAGTTAAAATGACTGTTAAAATGACTGTTACCAACACAACTGTGCAAAAATCCCAATTTTAGAAACTCTTCAAAAAATGTGCCATTATTGCTTTAATTAATGGCAAACAATAAAAACATAACGACTCTATTGTCCTTCTTGCGCATGCTAAACAATTATGTTCTTAATTACGATGTAGGGGACACAGAAGGTCAAATTCCATGGGGCTTGGTCTTGTTTCCCCCTACTTTAGTAACTAAGCATTTGAGACATTAAAAACTATTCCTTATTTTAATCCTATGAGGTCCACCAATACTTTGCACCATTTTGTATCCAAATCGGAGCAACTTTAAAATTTGACCCCTGTACAACTGAATTGACCCTGAAACTTTAGGATGTACATAGTACAAACTAAACCTTTTCTGTTTCCTTCTGGTTAGACAAATAACGTGGTATACTTTTCAACAGGATTGCATGAGTTTAAAAATTTGACCCTGTACAATCTTTTCTAGGCCCTCCTTAATTAATACCGCATTTGCAGCACTTATGAATCAGGTTTCATGGGTTCCTGTCAGGCTGTCTACTTATTTAATCACTCAAACCTTTGTGCTCGAGATGTGTTACAAATGTCTGCTAGCTCCCGGGCTATAAGGAATTATTGTCCAAATCTGACGTGGACTATACAAGTCCTTAGGAATTAGTGTCCAAGTCCAAAGGTAGGTGGACTATTACTCCTTTGGAATTAATGTCCTGTCAGAGGTGGACTATCAGTCCTCAGGTATTATTGTCCAAATTCGACGCGGAATGTAAGTCCCAAGTAATTAGTGTCCAAGTCCGAAGGTGCGTTTAAATCCATAAAAAAATTATCTGAGGTTGCACCCGGAAATTTGAAGACCTACCTTATCCCAGAGAAAAGTGGTACGGTCAAAATATTTTATTGGTCATTTATTTTGAAAAAAAAAACTTCGGGAGTTGCAACCCCCTTCCAGATTAGGGTTAAGATAGTCAAAACAGGAACACTTTAATGTTTCGACAATGATTCACAACGACATACACTAGTGTGATTTCTGAAACTTTGAAGAGTTCACGAAAATATTGTAAATGCATTAGAAACAAGAGCTCAAAGAGATGGACGGTTAAATTACGAGAATTTGAACTTGTCTAATTTTACTTGGAGTTACCCAGTTTTAAAGTCTGCGAAACTTTTTTTTTCAGATTCTGAAAAATTTATGCAAGACTTTCTGCCAACTACCAAGAATCCATGTTTCCTGGGGGGAAAAAGGAAAAATTTGCAACTGACTGACCATTACTTTAAGTCTAAATGGTGCTCCGTAAATGCGGAACGGACGGACTTGTGGGGCATATTCTTTACAACATCCCAAGTTGTTTAAACGTTGTTAAAAAAGAGCCTCGATTTTTGGAAGAGGCCCACACATGGGAGTGTGTATAATGGAAATTGCTGCTGGCTATTTGTAAATAGGTAATACAGAATACTACATCATTTCAGTTAAGAAACTTTTTGCCATAGGCAGGTTGACCGCCTGGTCCAAAATGAACAAAGAAAGAAATTTTGATTATATCTAAAGGGTGTTAGTTTTGCCTTTCTTAAAGGTCCGGGAAATGAGATGATAAACCTCCTCCAAATCTTTACGGGAATTCCATTCCAATAAAAGGCCACAAAGAGAAGACATACCAGTGACACTAATTAGGTTGAAAATATGATTTTCGAGTCAGTGCCATGAATGATGTAACACAGTCACTGGTGAATTTTTAGTACTTCTGAAAATCAAATGTTTCAATAATGATGTCACACCACCAAATATTGAATGCCTTTAGAGTCCCTCTTGTAGACGACACAAACCAACCTTTAATCTATTTTTTGGGCATTTCCTGGACACTTAAACACAACAGTCACATTATTGAATGACTGAGGCAGGAATAGCCAGAATTACCCGATGAGTAATTATGTCCCTCGCCCGAACCGCCAGAATACCTAGGACAATGCCATGTGAAAAACCACTTGTGTTAAGGTAGTTCTTACCTGAAAACTGATGGTTAAGATTTGGGATCAACTTGTTTTTGTGCATATATATCGGGACATCCATTCGGATGTCTTTTCATACACGGCTCGTTTCATAGTCCATTTCCGAATACTTTAGGACGGGGACAATGAACCAGATTGAGCATTGACGGTCTTCCTGATCATGATAAAAGTTGCCAAAGATCATGACATTGTTTGGTCTCGCGGAACAGGACTCATCAAAAGTGGTAAAACGCACAAATATTTGGCCAAGTTTGGTTAGAGTTTTTCATGTTTCAAAATCTTCCGATTTGGGCACTTCCTTGTTTTTGAAATCCAACTTGAAACAAAATTCTGTATAAATTGATTATCCATATATTTATTCACATCATATAATAAATATTATTGTGATTACTTCCCCCGTTTCTCCAAGTAACACCGTGCCTTATTGTGAAATAAAAATTCTTGCCCACATTATGACACAATCCTGGATTGTTTGGGTTCCGTGAGGACATGCATGAAATCATCATTGTTTGGCTTCTGTGATGATACTTACAACATTACTAAAGATATGATGGGTTGTTTACTTCGCGGAGAACAAAATTAACGACATTTTTAAAAAGTTTGGCCTCCTTTGTAACAAAATTAACAAAGATTATAGCTTTGTTTAATTTACACGGATCACAAAAAGAACAAATGGCATTGCGCTGACTCCCCACAAATTAACAACGGTTTGACATGCTTTGTCTTTATATACCACAGATAATTAATAAAGAGTATGGCCATCGTTTTACTCTTAAAAATTTCAATCCACTCCTCCTAAATTAAGTCCGTTTTTTTTTTTAAAAGTTTTCGATTGTGTTGAAATGGAATTTAAGGAATTGTGCTACACATTAACTATTAGTATATAATAGTGTATATTAAAGTCATATCGTCGGGCAATATGTGGTTAGCGCGTTTCATCTAAGAAATTCTTCATTTTATTTGTGTCTGTTTCTTTCCATATTGCTCGGTTGTTAAAACCACAGATTCAAGCGAACACAACACTACTTCAGTCACTTTAGAAAATTTTCAAAATATCTTACACTGGATTCGACAAGACAAGAGATTTGGTTGTCGGTAAGTTTTCTCATAGAATTAAATCAACATTGTTATAAATTGACCAGGAAACTCTATTGTTGTCTTCATAATTCGGGCCTATACGTGTGCTCTCTGGGGACAGATTAAATTAATTACTCTATAAATTATATAAATATATTTGATTATAAAAAGGGGGTGTTTGGTGAATAATAAATATATTAATCGACAAATTGTAGAGGAAATGTTAACGGATGATAATTAGTTTGGTCCTTATCTAACCGCACGAGCTGTGTTTTTAAGCGTTAGAGAGAAAATGAGAAAAGCAGCATTATTAATTACCTGAATTCTCAACATTTCCATTTCCATTATTGAACCTATCGATGAAGAATAAATATATCTACCTCTGTTTTAAATAAGTACACATTTAAAGGACACTGGGCCATTTTAACGTCAACACATAATAACATAATAGTAATATTAAGTAATTAAGGTAAGGTAATAGAATTTAACGACACCTCACACAATTGTTTATGTTGTGTCACCATGGTAGTTTATATATCAAACATTTTACAGAAAAAACATAAAAACATCTTGGTATAGACTTACCCGCGACCTATATCAGTTAGTGTTCATGCAATCAAAACCAATACTGGAAGTTTCACGTTGATTCCTACACGCATAGATTGCAAAAATTCAGATTTATTCCGACAAATGTACACGGTTGTCCATCGTCAACGCCCTGCCGCCACTTTATTTCCCTGTCAAATTTAAACGCCGCACGTAAATACCGAACAGAAGCCAGCGAAACATATCCCATGCCTTCAGTCAGTCCTGCCACAAGCCTCATCCTTGTGAACTTGGTGATCACACAAAGATAAGAGCGAAGTTCGTTTGGAAAATTGTTATTGCAAAAAACTACACCTTTTAAACTCAATGATTTGGAAAAATGTAAAGAGGGGTATTTTAGATATAATTTTGATTACAAAGGTTTTAGGTTGCGGCGTAAACGCCAACAATCATGAAAAATTGACATTTGAATAGGGTGCGCGCCAGCTCCGAGTCGCACTTGGGAAGCCGATGTCCAGTAATACCCTTTTAGTTAAATTTCCATTACAGCATTTGAACCTATTGTGATAATTTTATTTCATTATTTATTTTGAGTTGATGCTAAACGAAATGGCGAATAAACCAATGGGGGGGGGAAAAAAAAGGTGTGTGCAATTGAGGGGGGGGGGGTAGGGGTGGTGGGGGTGGGACAAAATGCCGGAAAAGATGTGATCCCTCAACTGGTTATAAGGAGCTCTAAGGTCATATTCGAAAGCACTATGCGCGGGTTCAGCATCTACGTACTTTTCATGTACCGAGTAACGCTTCGTCGTATGCTGAAGAGTTTACTATTTTATTTTAAAAACTGTATTCCCTCAAGAATCCCACGCTTATTTTCTACAAATTACACACAATGTGGAACCTAAAGCTGTAGTTTTAATTTCAGTTAAAAGTAACGCGACAGTCTTTTCGTCTGGTCAGAATCTTGCCTCACCAGCAACATCGATCGGTTGGTGTTAAAGACTACACACGCTTGTGCAAAACTATAGCGGTTAAACTAAACATGACGCTTCCTCAAATCGCTACTGCTACGAAAATACGCATGACAATGGTGGTTTCTTCGCAAGGATACTCCAATGGCCAGAAACCATCTGGTACGTCATATTTAGGGATATTTCATTATATAGGGCCGATATTTTATACAATAAATTCCTTTAAAAACACATTTTTCTTAATAACATGGAAACTCTTACCTTTTTAAAAAGCCAGATACATTATGAACAAACCAGATTTCTTATTTTAAAGTAATATTATGGCAAATCTATACAGCTTTGGATAGCCTCTGTGTGTTAAAAAACACCACAAATGCTATGCAAAGGCTATTATTTCACATTAGAAACAATCACCTTATGTTGCAATGACACACACAGACAACACACGTCTAAGTACAACTGCAAGATATATACTGATGAAAGAGGTAGATATGAAAGCTTTCACGGCTGATACCGAAAGATTTGTCACCATAATTCAGACAAAATAATATAATGGAACTGAAACCCAGCTTAAAACTGAGTAATCCCATTGGAATGGGGTAAAAAATGGATCAGCCGCGAAAATCGTTCAGATCTACCTGAAAAAAAAAAAATTTTTTCCAAATAGTCCTTAATTTTTTTTTTTTTATTTTTTTTTTTTTTCAGCATAGAAAGTCGACAATATACAGATAATGAAACATCAACTGCGTCATAGTTGGGTAAACAGGTCGGGTACAATTGTGTGTTTTCATGCACGTTTTTTTTTTGATTCACTATGTTATATTGTGTCATATCATATGTAGTGATTTCATATAGATAGACCCCCAATAGATTTTGACATTGTCTTGGGTTATAGAACTGCCTTGAAAGTGAAAAGAAACGGCGATTTTCATTTGTTTTCATTTCAATACTACATAGCCTAGGCTGAATTTTGTATTTGCTCCTATCCAGAATTAGAAATTTCACATTCATCACAGTTTTTTTGTACCAAAGAAATCTTTTTCCTTAATCATTTCACATGGGGATAATTTTTGATAACAGGCTTTACATATGCAAAAAATCAAAATTTTCATATTTTGGGGACCCCTGTTATTGGAAATCTCTTCGTTGCCACCCTTTTTACGTGCAATCGTAGCCATAGCTAGTTTTAGTATCCGGATTCCAAGACCGTTGGTCTGCGTTTACTCGCCAGCTCGGTCAGACGCCTTTTCAGATTGTACTGCCGGTTTTTATGTATTGCTAGAATTTTTTGTTTCGTGATTGCGCAAATTTCTGTCGAGGGTGGGTTGCTTTTTCCATATATGTCCGTGTATGAGTTATTGAATATATGTGGCCAATCAATGATGCTCTATTCCTTAATGACATGTATCATTTGTACTGGGCAGTTGCATAAGTGGGTAGGACCATCAGATTTTATTAAATACTGAATGAACAAGACGCGAGGCTCCGCCTCACTGGTGAGTGATTCGTATTATTTGCGACTGAGTAAAAAAAAACTCCGACTGTGGAGTTCTTCCACGCGCATAATCACCGACCCCGGCGTGTTGCCACGCACTGCGTGGGAAAACACCGGCTCCTAAGAAAATTGCCACGCGCTACGTGGAAGAACTCCACCGGTGGTATTTTGCCACGCACTGCGTGGGAAAACTCCGACGGTGGAGTTCTTCCACGCGCGTGGCATAGATCTTTCCCACGCACCGGAATATAGCTCGAACCGTTTGCCTCTAAACATCATAGCCGATGATAGCCCTAGCCCTAGTACACCGAAACAGAAACTGTACGGCAATTGTATTATAGTGTTATCATCTACAGAAATTGTATACGGCAATTGTATTACTATTAGTGTTATCTAGTCTGGCATGTCAGAGCGACATCGGAGTAGCTTCGACTGGGACCATAGTTTACCACGCTTGGCTCTGCCGGTCTATTAGCTTCTATCATTAGTGGCAATTACTTCGAACCCTTGGCTACCCGGTGACCGTGCACTTTGAGTTATGCAATATGTTGCACATTTTCAGTGTACAAAGTAAAATAAGAGCGTCTTGAACAAGACTAGTAGGGGGTCCCTTTTAGTCGCCTCTTACGACAGGGATAACATCAGCCCTATTCTTTACCCTGAACCCGCAGGGGGCAATGTTAATAATAATAATTTATGTAATCTCAAATCGTATATCCACCTATTTTCCTCACGATCTTTGTAACATTTAATCATTGACAGGCGATGTCCTAAATAGTATTGCCATCTTAGCGTATTAATTAAGCAATTTTAATCTTCGTCGAAATAAGTGAAGAGCATACATAATAATACTTCAGTGACGTCATAGTGTAATGTAAAAGTTGTTAGAATATAACGCGAGTGTTGATTCAAGCTCTGACTTACCACGCACTCGAAGAAAGGCGCTTCGCAAATATAAACGCAAACAGCTGTCTGACGCCCGGTGTAAAAAGGAGATATGGTCCGGCAGGAACCAAGTCCAGGGCCTCCATAGGAACGCAACGGAATTAAAGCGCGAACACAAATGTTACGTGCAGAGTCAACTGAATCGAGGTGACCTATTCTTTACCGTTGTACGCGGACTGTGCGTCTGGAGGATATCTCCTGCCACACCGGTGGGGAAAGTAATTATAGATCCGCCGGAGCCACAGTTCCACAACTTAAGTTGTTTCTGAGATTGCAGTTAACTGAATCGAAGTGACTCTATGTTACCGTTTGTAGCCGGACTATGAGTACGGCGGACTTAATTACTTCTACACCGGCGTTGATGCCGCCTCACCAAGCCCTTATAAAAATACCGTGGCGCAGCCCTTGGTATGACGTCATAAATTGTCCCTGAAATTACGTCCGGATTAATTTCAGTAAAATGTTCAAACCCAATGACAAATGCCAGGCATGCCAGCGATATTCAAGAGCGTACTAAAGGGGGAACTGGGAAATTATTAAAAAAACATGACTTGGGCAAACCAAACATATGATGCAGCTAGACCACCTTAGAAGCGGCGACTCTCAGACTGTCATATTGCCAAAAAATGCATGCAAGAAATTCCATACATTTACCGTTGGAAATACAAATGCCCAAAATCCAGCAGATCGTGTACGACCCCCCCTGGTTTAAGTCGTCGTATTTTATTCTTTCTACTTTGATGCAGCTTTGGTTCAAAAAAAAATTTTGTTTGGCCGTAATCCTCGCTTTTACGTGTTTTTTCAAACCACTGACAACGTCTAAAATTAGATTTCTTAGCCGCCCTCCCCTGAAAATTATGAATTAAAAGGCGCGCAATTATTTATATTTTATTTAAAAACATTTAGCGTATGTAATTATTCCAAGCATGACCCCAGATTTTTAAAAGTCACCACCAACAACATTATCATAGGTCCTTCATGTTAGAAAACACAGTACATAAAAAATAAATTTGCGAGCAAACAAAATACCCACCAGAAGAGAATTAAAAACAAATTCTTTGTTGAATATCGGCCTACAATTAAATTTTCAGTATTTTGGTCAAGTTCCCGTCGATTTTTTATCTCCGTAGGAGTTAATGGTAAGAAACGAAAGGGGATCAAATGAGGGTCGTATTTTTAAACCTGTCAGGCAATAGGCATTTTCAATAGCTGGTCACTACGAACATCCGCGTTTAGTCATAAGAGCTTCGCTTCGCGCTCGCTATTAATAGGAGACAAAATCAAACAACGTAACTATATCTAGGGTCACAGAAAATCTAACTTGTAATTGTGCATAAGTCACAATTTGGACTAATAAAATAATTGTGTAGAAGAACCCCAATACATTTTTTATATTGTCAAGGCATATTTTTAATATTATCAGGTCTTGATCTACGATGGCGGCGGCCAATATGACAGCCTTCAATCAAGTTTGGTTCAAACTACAAATAACAGATGTACCTATTTAGTGATAGATATTTTTCCTAAAGTTTTATCTTTGAAAGCGTCAATGTTGGCTGCCCATCTTGTTGAAGAAATGATTGTATTGAAACAAACGCCAGATGTGAGTTTCTAATGGTCATAAGATATATTTCATTATACCTTTATTTTAATACTATTTTAAGCTTTTTTCTTTCATTTTTCTTTACTCCTCTGGGGGACGGCCTTTTACTTACCCTCTTTGGCGGCCTGGTACACCTCTCCAATCCTCCCCCTTTAACCTCTTCTCGTATTTTTTTATCCTATCCTTTGCCATTGTAATTCCAACATTGCGTGAAAAAAAGACGGGTAAGTGGCACACCATAAAAAAAGAAAGGCTTAAAAATGGGTAACACCACCACCATTGGGCGACAAACCTGGTTTTGAATTACGGCGTCCTGGTTAGTATTTCCCAGGTGTAGCCTGTGTTCACATACTCTAGTGCGAAATATATTATCTACCTTCGTACCTATGCTCGCTATATTACCTACTATTAGCACAATTTTTTGAAGGGCGGCCCCAATTCTTTTTTTTTTCAAAAATTTGGAGATTTTACACGGTTGCATTGTACTGGCTAGTAAGCTATACCTGTGAGTGGTTTTAAGCTCGAAAATGTCTATGTGTCACAACGGAGGAATTTTTTACTAGGAAAATTATTATCGGGGATCCCCGATAATAATCAACGGCTGCTGGAAACGCCTTCTAATGTGAAAATAGCCGGGAAATAAATAGCGCCTTGTACGTGTCTATACGCTCTTCCATAGTTGTTTTAATAGTTCGGGCAAAGGTAAAGTTAGAGGTCATTTGCCGAGGTGGCCTATTTTCATCATGGACGGACATAAAAAGTAGCATTTCCAGCTCTGCCGTTAAGTCCCAATCGGCGGATCCCATTCTAATTTACAAAATCGCTTATTTTGTGATTAAATACGCATTTTTGCATTCTCGTTCGCAGTATAGTTCCTAGACAAAATTCCAACGTAAAATGTGCAAAAATATACAAATTTGAAAATTGGGGGCGCTCTTCAAAAATGTGCCAAATATTGCTGGAACGTATCAGTCCGTCCTAGCGAAGGTATGCAATGAAAAATAAATCTCAAATATCTCCGGAAAACGAAGGGGTTCTATGGAGATCGTTGCCATCAGAGGGTCCGTTACTTATGTTTTGTTTTGAATATATGTATCGTAATTGGTCTGAACCGATAGAAAGAAAATTGAAGATTTTGTCGGGTACTTACGGTGCTCGCAGACAACGAAAAGTGGAAAACACGCTATCGCTGCGGCCGCCCGCATCGCTTTTTACACAATGCCTTCGTATTATTCAGTCTGAGGAATTTCACAACGCTAGCTGGTATCAATTTACGCCAACTTTTTTTTTCAATTTTGGATAAAACCGGATTACGATCCCCCTACCGGGACCGCCGTAGTTTTGAATGCAGTCGGTGATTTTGCGTCGGTATTCAATATTTTCCCAGATAATAATACGTAGGCCACGACCCTAGTGAAGAAGACAAAAACTCTTCGACTGCTCTCGTTATGGCGTTTGGTACATGAGATTTGGGGACTGAAATTTCACCTTGTATTATGAGAAATCTAGACATAACCCCTCCTACTTTTGAATCGTAATTTGAATTCTCATTAATAATCGAGAAGAGGGGGTTTGTGGCTATAAAAATATTCAGAAAGAGAGAGTGGTTACCGTATTATCCGCAGGAGCCGAAAATTCTGTGCACATTTCAATCAAGAGATAATTTGTCACCATGGTGAGTTCGTATTAAGGAAAAATGGAGTTTGGGCATCAGTCGTGTCGGTAAAACATCCAAGTCGTGCCTTTACGGAATAAAACACAGGGGCCGGATTCACAAAAAGAGTTAGTCCACGGACTAACTCTTAGTCCAGGACTAAGTCCTACAAGAAAGGACTAACTTTGGTCTAGGACTAGTATGGGGATTAAAAACTAACTTCTTTGGGAATACCGGCATTGAAAGCCTAACAGCAAATAGACCAGTTAACAGCAAGTTTGTAAACAGTTAGGGCCTGGTCTCTTGAAATAGGTCGGCCTCACTTGACTGTTACACCTGGGCAATTGTATCTGTTATCGCTTTAAAGCAATATTAGCACATGTTTGAAGAGCCGCCCTCAATTTCAAAATTGATATTTTGCACAGCTATATGGTAATTGTCTAGAAAAAACTAAACGCTGCGAACGGAGAATGCTCAAAAATGGTATTTATCATAAAATGAGCGATATTTGTTATTAGAATTGGGATCTTAGAATGTACTTAACGGCAGGGCTGGAAATATTAAGTTTATGGTCGTCATGTGAAAGAGGGCCACCTCAAGAAAAGGTAACTTGCTAACTTTGACTTGCCGGAACCAATAAAACAAAACTAATAGATGAGCGTTTACTGTACATGGCGCTATTGGTATTCATATTGGAAGGCCGTTTCCAGCAGCCGTTGAATTATTATCGGGGATCCCGATATAATTTATTCTAGTTACAAAATCCCTCCGTGGCGACACATAGCATTGTAGAGCTTAACCATTCACAGGTATAGTTTATAGCCAGTTAACCAATGCAACCGTGTTAAAAATCTCAATTTTTTTTGAAAAAATTGGGGGGCGCTCTTCAAAAAAAATGTGGCTAATATTGCTTTAATTACTTGGGCCATAAACGATTCGGCGGCAACAAAGAAGTGAGTAGGATGTTAACTGGTCTATGTGACCTAGGATTGTAAGTTCTTACCAAAAAGGTATTAGTATATGGCCAAGATTTTCTTGTTTTTTTTTTTTCAACCAGGTGATGGATCTGCGTCAACCCTGTGGGCAAGTTATGAAATAGCAAGAAAACCCACCCTGGAGAAGGCAAATAACCTTTCGTAGGGCCGATTTTTTACTCAATTGGTACCCAACTCGAAGATAATACCCATCTTAAGACAATCCTACAAATAGGTAAGCAATTTGGTGGCCATTTTATTCAATTCGCAAAACGGCCACCAGTACAAAATTACAGCTCTGACACACCTAGGCGGTAGTATAGCATTGACCCGAGTTTATTACCCTTTCAGTAGATAATCTATTTATTTCGGCTTGACTAAGGTAATCTATTGAAGAACCAACACTGCTGCTTTTTTTACCTTGTATTATTGCCATTTAGATCAATGTAATTACTTATTTTGAACATTGTTGGTTAGATTTAAATACCTTTGTATCCTTTCTGGGGAGTATAATATACTAAATCCACCACTGATCTCTGTGTGGTATATTATACACTGATCCCGTTTTACTAGTCTACTTACAATCATAAATGAACATTGTGGGTCAGTTTCAGGGCGAATTGCAGGAGTAATCTCTGAACTTGAAAGTGAAACACTATGGTTCTGAGCAAAGGCGGGGGATTCTTTAAAGTTTTGTAGAGGGGATATCTTCTACCCTCCGCATATATCCGTAACGTCCTTTTTCGGAAAATGACTTCCAACCGATGATCACCGCAACAAAAGGAGGGTAGCGTTAATTCTTGTTAGCGAGGGCAATTTCTCCCTAAAAACGTGGCAGGGGTCCGCTCGTGATTTTTGAAAAGTGGCAAAAATGGTATAAGTGATGTTAGGGATATGACGCGAGATTACATAAGCGGAATACCCAGCAATCTCGGTCACAATTGTGAAGATAGATACTTTGCCTAGTTAAAGATTCCTCCGCTCCCTTGTTGAGATCAATGTTGTCACTGGAAGCACGCGCTTCAAAGTTCTACATATAAATCCAGGAGGGGGTTTTGAAAAATGAGAAACAGACGCAAAAGAAACAAATATACGGTTCCTTAAAAATGTATTATTTTCTTGCGGCAAAATGGCCATAAGTAAGGACAGTGTTCAACTAATGTGACCAGAGTGCAGGCGAGGTTTACAAGTTGCCACAGCCCCCATTAATTCTAAGTTCAATCCTCTTTTGGAATGATACTTGACTGAAGTTTCATTACCGATTCATCTCAGACTGCACTAAAGTTTCACTTAATTATTACAAACCATCTCAGATTTCTAGGCATTTTCTCCAGAACCTCACCTGACGTCTTCCACAAACAAATTGTCGAAAGATAGGATTGTTTAACAAATGTCTTCAAACGCGTACCTTAAGGACCTGTGCTAATGTAAACCACACTCAAGACACCCGGTGGAGTATCATAGTGTTTGTACGCAAAGCCTAAACTTAGCATTATTTTAGATGGGTCAAGCGCAATCGAGGGTTTGAAATTATAGCCCACATCCACAACAGTGTGGCTGGTAGTTGAAATATTTGGCCTGACGCTTGCATATTGGACCATAAAGCCAATGATATACTTCCAGTCGCCCACAGCGAGCGATTGGCGTGTGCGCAATACCGGATTTTGACCCAAGACAGTGTTACGCATGTCAGGCGCAGGATAAGAAATCGCTCGCTTGCGAATGGCAGTATATAATGGGCTTAGGCTTCTTAACGTTGCGCAGGCACAACAGAAGTGCCATAGGATGTAAAATGGTCTGCACATACTGGGATTTCATAACACATGTAGAGGAAGACGGTACGTTACCTATCTTCGTGTGCGTTATCTGGCACATGGCCTCAACTCTCCCACTTGATCTTTTCTTCAGCACAGACTTCTGGCATCTGGCCATGTTTCCATCCATATACATTGTGTTTGGGCCTTCCACCTTTCCATCTGGCTGCCATGTCAATTAGTCATGCAGTGGTGGCCATTGGCATTCAAACACTATAACCAATCCATTCCATCTTTTTCACTTCAAGGCTTATTCGTGGATGGCAGTGAAGAAATTGAAAAATCAGGAAAAAATTGTTCTGAAATTAATGGAAAAGTTCCAATTAACAGCCTTATTATTATTTAAACATTGCTTATTAACCCTGTTATACTGAGCAATTTTTTATAACACCCACACGGAAGGCCTCTGGATTTTTCTTTATTGAACATCCAATCCTATAATTTGGTCCTACAGTATGGGCGCGTTTTTGGGCACCAGTTTCAGAAAGTTATACTTTGTTACAAGGCTACATGGAACTTTCATAACACCGTGTCTCAAGAGGCGGAAGTGATCGGAACATTTTAATATTATTTTCACAAGATTTTAACAAGTACGGGTCAAAAAAATCACCCAAAATGCAAGCTATTTTTACAATCGAGCGCCACAAAGAAATGACGGATTTTGATGGGGTTTTCGTTGTTCTGAAATAATTTCTTCCTCATTGCGTGACAACAACGCAAAACAACATGGAAATGAGTTGTGTACTGTGAACTTTCCAAAAACCCCTACAGTCAGGGGGTCACAACACCGGTTAAGTTGTAAATTCTATAAGTTTTGTGGACAGTTTTCCTTAGTAAAGACCGGAGCCACTGAACGACCGCGGCAAAGATCACAAACGGTCTCGGTGTAAGCACATGAATACACATCGAGTGCATAGCTTTTGTCGAGATGACAGGAATGGGTAATTGGAATAGGTAAGGGTGGTTTTCCGTGTTGGTCCTTCTCTACTAGGTGCATGGTTGCAGTAGTCTGCATTGCGTTGCAGTAAACGAGGACCTACTGCAAGTATTGAGCACAGGTTTGTAGAATACAGTCCGGCGTACTCATAGTCGGGCTACAACGGTAAGGAATGGGCACTCAATTCAGTTGACTCTCACGCAACAGTAGTTCACGCTTATTCGTGATCGTCTATGGAGCCCGGATATGGCTCCGCCGGGGACTGAGTTTGCTTTCACAACGGGTGCGTAATAATGATTGTGATAGGCTGCATTGCACTGCAATGCCTGGTAAAGTATGATCGGACCTTACATCCAAGGTTTTACGAAGACCCAAAGACGTGCTTGGAGACCTTCAAAACCGAGGTGGAGGGGAGGCGGCTATAGACTAATACAGGCAAAAAAAGATGGTTTGGTTTTTGTGTTTAAAAAAATCAGAGAGGGAGACCCCGCTGCTCGGTACCCCAATGTAGAACCAACACTGGTCGATATTTTACTTCTTATCTACAATTGATACAGAGAATCCACATAAGCGTATATGTTGGCTCATAACGAGAATGGCTGAGATTATTTCCACGAGAGCCGAGATATCATGATTTTAAAGAACTGAAGGACTGGCACTACCACGACGACACGTGATATCCTGCAAAAGGTTGTTCACGTTCCTAGATATATGTAAATAAATATTACTTAGATTTATATTAAATTAGGGGGGCCTGGTTTCCATCAGTAACACGCCCATTGCATTCGAGGAAGAAATTTCATACAACTCAACTTCCGGTGCGCGGATTAACATGTTTACATTTATGCTATACAGTATTGTTCTAGCGTTACCAGAATCTCAGCATTCCCCATAGGTGTCCATACACCTTAGTCCCAATTGGAGACTATACAGGTAGACACAAAACTAATGATGGGTATAACTTCATTTTCAGTCAGACAGCAGGTCACCGCTTTGTGCCTGCAAGATATGATTTCTCGTTTAATTCCAATCCAAGTGCCAGTGCTTTGCTTTGCCAGTATTTTAAAAAAAAAAAAAAGACAATTTTTTAAACCATTTGAAGTGGACCTGGTACAAATATTGTATGCGGCTAAACAAGTAAAATATACATTTGTAATTTTCTCTTTGCGAAGATTTTGCAAACAAAGGTAGTATAAAGTCCGCTGTTAGGCGCTTGCACATTAGGTCAATAGGCCTAATTGGCCAACATCGTAACGTCCCAAAACAGCCGAGTATGCGAGAATTCACAATGAACATAGAAATTCGATGTTTCAAGTTGAACCAGGTGCATGGTTCGAATACTTGGATGATCTTGAGGGCAAACAGAAGTTTTCATTCAAGATCTTGAGGGCAAACAGAAGTTCGTCGTTAAACATAATTTACCGTCCAGGAGAAGGGGCGGGAAGGTGCCCTTTATCCCAATAGGGCGCTTGCCCACAGGCAGGTCAATAGGCTTGATTGGTCAGACCTGCCTCCAGAACAACCCAAGCATGCAGAGAATACAAGGAAATCACCTGCAGAAATAGCTGAAATGTTCAGGTGAACCAGGTTCATGAATTTTTGTTTCTTCGTCATCCTTGATGATCTGGAGGGCAAAACAAAAGTCCATTCAATATAATTTACTTTTCCCGTGCAAGGGCCCTATAAATAAAAACATTTACTTAGTTGCTTAATAATAAGAATAATCTACTTTGTAATGCTTGTGGATGCCCGACTTATTTCAGATAATGGTTGCCCATTCAAAATACATTAGCATTGCTAATGTGCAGTGGAATTTATAAATGGGGTCAGGTATCTTTTACGATTGAGTTTTTTTCAATAAAAGAAACGGAAGTCAAGGGAACCGTGGTGGCAAGGATGTGTCGCTTCTATTGATGTTACTCGAGCCCTTTCTTGTACAGACTTCAAAATCGTTTACATTTTGTTTAATGTTATCTGTTTTATTTTGTTCCGAGATAAATGGTAATAATGACTAAATTATAATTATAACATTTAAAATCCTATCTCTTGGTTGTTGACGGAACGTTACGCACGAGTGCGTTCCTTTTACCTTACGTGATGTTTGTTTATTATTTTCAGACTCTCTATCTGAATCGGAATTGCCAGCCATCAAAGTAAATATGCACAAAAGACATTACATAAGCAAGTCACATAAGCGCAGGCAGTGAAAAATATGCGATATATTCCCTGAACCAAGAGCATTGCTCGAACAAGGTTTTAGACCATATAATAAGCAACTTGCCTGAACTTTTGGACGATAAGCGATTCCTATGGGGGCAGACTGATTAATGATGCAAATAGAATTGATGTGTTTGTGTCAAGTCTCAGGAGGGACGAGAAAGCACCCAGATTTGGGTTGGTTGATACATCATTTAGTGAAACTCTGATTTTTCAGAGAGTAATAGAAAATTCCAGGTGACGGTGTGAATCTATTCATCGGCAACTGACTGAAAATCAATAGTTTTTTTTTTTTTAAGTTGTTTCTTTTTTTTGTGGCCCTTTTATGGAATGGGAATGCCCCGTAAGATAGTGACTAGGTTTATCATCTCTTTCCCCTGGGACCTTTAACAAAATTACCTGTAGGACTACTTCAAATGGTCAGGTGAACTAGTGCTTGAATTGTATTCTTGTATGCTTGGAAGATATGGTGGGCAAAAAACAAAAGTCCAGTCATATAATTTACTTTTCCGTGCAAAGGGCCTATAAATAAGAAAAATCATTTACTAGTTGCTTAATAATAAGAATAATATAATATTGTAGTGCTGGGATTGCTCGACTTATTTTCAGATAATGGTTGCCCTCAAATACAATTAGCATGATAGATGTGCAAGTGGAATGTTATAACAGGGGTCAGGTATCTTTTAAGATTGAGTGTTTTCAATAAAAGAACGGAAAGTAAAGGGAACGTGTGGCAAGGACCCTGTGTGGCAAGGATGTCTGTCGCTTCTAATTGATTTACTCGCGCCCTTTCTTGTAAAGGAAATTCAAAATCGTTTTAAAATTTTGGTTTAATGTTATCTGTTTTATGTTGGTTCCGATAATAATGGATTAATAATGACATAAATGAAATTATTAACATTTGAGAAATACTATTAATCTAGGTTGTTGACGGAACTTTACGCACTGCATTTACATAGCAGTGACTGTTTGTTTATATTTAAATCTGTATCTGGAAATCGGATTTATTGTTTATTTAGTTCTGAATTTTACCAAGTACAATAGCACACTAAAAGGACATTAAAATGAAGCAGTTCACACACGCGAGGCAGTGAAAAATATGGCGGATATTACCGAAACAAGGAGCAGTGCTCGACAAGTTTATGAACCAATATATAAAGCAAATGCTGAACTTTTGGAGGATAAGCATTCCTAATGGGCAGATGAGGTAACTGTAGCCAAATAGAATTGAGTGTGGTTTGTGTAAAGTCTAAAAGGAGGGACGAGACAAAAGCATTCAATAGTTTGGGTTGGTGAGGAATCATTAGTGAAACTATTGATTTTTAAGACGGAGGAAGTAGATAACAAGGATAAGTGAAGGGGGGGGGGCCCGATCATCCCTACTCGGGGAAAGAGAGGAAAACCCTTATTTATTCTTCTTTTGACCGTTTGCGCTCCCCCCCACTTCCCCTCCCCCCACCCCCCATCTCTCACTCCCCTCTGCGGTTTTTTGTTTTTTTTTTTTTTTCCACTCCCCCTTCTCACCCCTTTGTGGCCCTCCACCATCCCCTTTGATTCTTCTTCGACTCATAAAGAAGCCCTCCACTATCGTTTCCCACTTTTTACCCTCTTTCTTCCTCTCCCCCATATCGGCACTGACGGAAACATAATAGTTATCACTATGAGGTGGTAGTGTATCTTTTGTGCGCCCTGTTTATTGGAAGGAATGCCCCGTAAAGATGTGGAGTAGTTTATCATCTCATTTCTGGGACCCTTAACAAAATTTACCTGTAGAGATACTTCAAATGGCTCAGGTGAAACTAGGTGCTTTGAATTGTATTCTTGTATGCTTGGAAGACTATGGTGGCAAGCAAAAACTCCATCATCATAATTTACATTGCGTGAAGGCCCTCTTAGGAGAAACTGTTCACTTTACAGTAATAGTCCAAGCATCTGAGGGGTTCTGGCAGCCGAAGGCGGAAATATTAAGTCATAGATGATTTTTTTTTTCAGGAGATAGTTTCTATAGTAATTCAAAGTTATCATGTTACCAGAGGAAAAGAACGGAAAAAGTTTTTGGACACCGTCGATTAGTTGGGAGAGAGGAAGAAGAAAAAGAAAAACTAGACAACTCCAGGAGACTATGCCGTTACGTATGATGAAGTCATACGTGCACATGTCGAGTTGTTGTTGTTGACCCCTTGACCCTTTCATTTTGCATCGAGGCCTACACACGCATGGCATATATATAGGTAGATCCACAATGAAACGAATGTTAGATTAATTAAGCTTCTTTTATATGACCCCTGAGATGACCCCATTTGACCTTTGACCCCCATATTGTTTGCCAATAAGAAATAGAGCTTTTCCAGTGGTTCTGGTGAACACAATTTGAATAAATATCTACTTTGGCTTTGATGGTTTATAGCGTTTTGCATATTAATTAGCTCATTTGCATAGCTTACACGTGACCCCTGGGGCCAACATTCTGTCACCCGGGATTTCGTCTCGACATTATCCGCAAATTTTGCACGACATCACCTATCCAAATTTTTATCGATTTTGAGATATAGCGATTTTGCATATAAATTAGAAAATGCCGCCATTTTGAAGTTAATGAGTTCCGATATTAATTCCGTGTACAAGCTGTATACACTGACCAAAGACGATTCTCATGCGGAATTTTCGTAGGTAGTGCAACCCTTAAGCTAGGCTTCCAACAAGAAGATTTTTTAGTTTTGACCTATATTGACCCCTACGAGAGCGGTCAAAAGTCAAACTATGTACACCCTGATGTAGCTTGGGTCAGTGTTCTTATGACCGATTTGGTCTTATTATGTTTTGGAGAAATCTTCCTTCATATATTAAAT
Organism: Ophioderma brevispina; assembly: GCA_023653785.1. Classification (NCBI taxonomy): domain Eukaryota; kingdom Metazoa; phylum Echinodermata; class Ophiuroidea; order Amphilepidida; family Ophiodermatidae; genus Ophioderma; species Ophioderma brevispina. The sequence continues at coordinate 31,565 of JAMKCH010071123.1, forward strand.
ACACATGCCGGAAACCCAATAAAAACAAACATTCTCGTTATCTACGATCTCTCGAAACTTTGGTGGTCTCCAAATATCCAACACTTTGGATTCAATCCCCCGTAACTTCTTTGGAAATTTTAAACCGAATGCATTAGAAATGCAGTTTATGTATGTGCACCCTGGTAACAAACAGAGGGCATTTAAGCCGCATGCGCACACGAACCCACAATAGGGCTAAAACCCATCTTGTAGTCAAGATGGCCCGCCATGTTCATCGAATAATACGGCATAATGCCGCTTGAGGGCCAAAGATTTCATGCCAATTTATTGTAACCGACGGAAGTACCCAGAGTGCGGTGCAATGGTTTGGGGTGTATAATAATTAAATAGGACTGTTTTATATTAGGGAGTGTATAGGTGCGAATGGCTACAGAGCGCATAGTGCTGTAGCCATGGCGCGTATGTTATCAAGGGTGATGGTTTGATAGAGATTACTTTTGCAGGGGGAAGTGTCTGGAGTCTTGAGTATGCACAGGTAACTTTAACAGAAGCACTGATGATGTGAACTTCATATTTTTTTCTTAATTGATCATTATTATTACTAAGATCTTTTGAACAAAGGTTTAAGAATGATTTTTAATGTCCACTGGGAGCGAGACTGCCATAGTAAAATTGCATGTAAGCAGTTACACAAATTACCGTTTGGAAATCCCCAAATGCCCCAAAATCGAGCAGATCTGTCAACATGACCCTCCCATGTACAGAAACCAATGTATAGTCTCAACATTTGATGATTTGTTACGCTGGGTGGACAAACAAGATACAGAATTGATTGGATGATTTGACGTATTTGTAGTTATAAACGGTAACAAGCATGAATAAGTTTGGTGTCAAGTGTCAGGTAGAGGTCACGTGTCAGGTACCAGATATCAGCCCCGTTTGGCTTCGGGTCGACAGGATCCCGATATATATAAATCCGAACTATGTTAAATCAAGGGTTGTACATGACCCTCTTCCCAAAGTGCTATTATTTTTTTCCAACAACAACCGTTATTATGTCTAAACAGTATTACAAATTTACCTTTTCCTACTGATTCAAAAACGGAGTACGATGACGACTAATCGGGGTTGTTTTGTTCCAAGTAGGCGGGACGTACGTAATTTTACCTGATGGTCCCCCCGAAGCAAAAATAATCAACCAATCAATGCCGCGTGACCGTGGAAATATCAAATCTTTAATTTTTTCAAAAAATTGGTGGTTATTTCCATAATAAATTTCCAGTTTAAGATTTAACATCTGTATATTGTTATTTATAATTAAATTCAATTGTCCCCGCCAGAATGTGAAACAGAATGGGTCATAAGTCTTACAAACTGAACTGAAAACATAGTCAAGCCGGCATCTAATACAGACCTTACGTGGATCCCTGAATGAGAGACGGATCCCCGTGTAGGTTCAGCAGGCTTTACAGCCATTGCGCTGCGGCCTGGCGGGGGTTATTGCGTGCTGGCGTTGCACCAATTTCGCGTGGTCATGTCAATTTTGATCAATCGGTAAAGGACGTGTTTCTTTTTATTTACCTAGAGAGATGGCTAATCTGTCTGCTGTTGGGAGTATATTTCCAACGATAAATGGAATTTATTAAAGGTGGGATGTCCCCACACCGGGAGAGTACCGTGTGGAGAATATAAGAATTTTCAGGTCAAGTTTAAATCATGAAGGTATAAGGTATCACTGTCAGTACAGTAAGCATGGCCATGGGCATGTTACATAACTCATATGAAAAAATTGTACTCGGTCTTAGACTTTGTATGCAAGAGCAACTGCGGAGGAAAATCTTGAAGTTGACAAATGATGATGATTGAAATGAAAACAAAATTTTTTGTTTGACGCCCGCACGAAGACCGGAGATAAAAAAAATTAAACAATGAATCTACTATAAACCATCAGATCGGCGATTAAAAATCGTAATCTGAAGAGGTGTAGACAGGGAATTGTTATTTTCAGTGTTATATTTCCATAATCATAATTTTTTAAAAAAAGAAAAAACCTAAAAAATTAAAAATAATGTTTATAGGAATATAGGGAACACCAAGATTCTCAAAACATAATAATGGATAAAAATTGATTATTGTTTTCGCCCAATACCCAAATATTATTGGTTCGCAGGAGTTGAAAAAAGATTGGAATGCGTTGGCCCAATATTTTTTTTAAAAATAGCGACCATAAATTTGGGTAGTGGAACTTCAAAGAATCCACTTTTAGATACCAATATCGGCCAGCGTGCCAGAAAGGCGAAAAAAGCGATGGTGGAAGAAAGAGGAGAAAGGAGAAAGACTAAACAAGCATAAGCAGGAATGTACTATGCCCCGTTCACGGGCATAGTAAAATAAGTGGGCCTCATTCACATGTTTCATGGTGACGATCTAAAGATAATCTGGCCTTTTCATGTTGACATCGTTTTTTACATAGATAGTGCAAAACCTTGTGTGTTCTTTCAGTATCCAAAAACACGGGCGCCTCAAAAGTCAGCAACGTTCAACCAACCTGTTATTGAATACCACTGAAGAATGCGTTAGGTCAGAATGTTTTTGAGAGTTTAAAAGGGATAAGCAGCGTTACTGCGAGTGAATCGAAAAAAATGGGGAATGGGGGAAAGCATTTTGTTAACACTTGTAATCGGGAATAGTGTGCAACAATGCCTAATGCTTTAATGTAGGAAAATGAAAACCCACCAAAATAGGGAAAAAAATGAAGTATTTGAGGAAAAGGAAATTTGTCATTAACCGTTTTCCCTGCACATAGACATACAGCGACGGCGATTCAAAATCTGCACATAAACAGCCTGATGTGGTTGTTTACACCAGTAACGAATAAACCAAAGATCAATAATGTTTGTGTTTGAGATCAAACGTATTAATCATGGTGCATACCAATATCACGATGATGTAAAATCTGTGAAATACAGCGGAAAAGGCTTTTTTGATCTCAGTCGGAATTTTGATACATACGTATAGAAAAAATTACCAGACTCAGATAAAAAAGTACGCATTATCTTCGGATTTCAACAAAGCCAACACTTGGCAGGGTTATGTCTTCGCATATACATGCCAGCAGAGTAACAAAAACATACAAATATGACTTTGATATTTTTTCGTGTTTCGGATTAATAAATGGATTGCTAATCCCTTTGTAATGTCGCTAATAAATGCACTTCCGTTGCCCCTCATTCAACACCCATACCTTCGGGAGGAAAGTACAGAGTGACCACGATGGGTTAACTACTATAATGTGTGAAAGGAGCATATATCAAGACGTCCCAAGAGGTCCCCCTTGTGCTTAATTGAGGGGAATAAGGGGTAAAGTTATTACAGGGGTTGAATAATATAAAATGATTTCATGAGCCAAACAATGTACTATGTATTATTCTAGTCAAAACTGAATAGAAAGGTTGGGAATAACTTGGAACTTTAGTTTAGGACATGGAAGGGCTAAGAAAACAACAATGTCAAAGGGAATCGCGGGGCCCCGGGTGGTAATTTAAGTAAAATTGTCAAAAACAGTTTACGATGTTATTTTAAGCTAATTCCAAAATACTCGTACATGTTGTATGGTCATATAAAGGCAAAAATGCTCATTCACAATATCTACATCTTCGACAATATTGACCTTATGGGCAGTGATTGTGACTCCCAAGACCCGTAGAAAATCTGCCATAAATGAGCCCTATTAAAAATATTTTTCCGTTTATATAAAAAACAAAACATAAAAAGCAAGTCCCCTTAACAACACTCCTAATTTCTTATGGATGAACTTTGTCAATAATTATTAGTAATAATCTTTGCAGAGTGTAGATAAAATGTTGTGAATTAGAGACACCACCCACTTCATTGCTGATGATCGCAGATCAAAGACAAAACGAGGCATTTTCCCAACAAGTCACAAACACACGGTGAATCCTTACTCTCAGTTGATTGCCAAACAGTTAACTTAAATGTGTTGAGTCACTGCTAAGCAAAAAAAAGTGTGTATCCAAGGACACTTTTAGTGAACTTTTGAAATTTCTGATGGCACGTATTCAGCTGTCTGAAACTTGAATGCACTGACTCTATGTCGGTGGATTAATGTATCTATATGTTGTACATATAAATGCTTGCCTATGTGGCAAATGTCTTGTGTTCATGGACGACAACGCCAATCCATGCAGAGGAAGGCCAGTTCAACGCACTCTTAATTTGCTGAGGACCCCTTACCTCAACAAGAAGATTTTATATGGCCTAAAAACACCCCTCGCCACACCCCCCCCTCATTTCCGACCTCCACCACCTTTTGTTGGAAACCAGCTTAAAGGACCGTTCTCCCATATATTAAACATGGATACACCGGGTCTGACCCCCCCCGTCGCCCGGATGGAAACATAAGGAAAGTTGGTTTTGACTATCACCCCAACTCACTGGCGTGAAAAACAATGCATACGCCTTGTCAACAATAGAAACATCTGTAGGAATAATGTGCAATCAGGCAGGGTGTATTGCCATGGTTTCGCACCTATTGTATAGGTCAAAAAAACCAAACCTTCTGTTGTTTCACTCGGTTGACCATTATTAAAACTGTGCGGCAGCCCGCTCTCCATGTGTAGAAGTCAGTGGTCTGGCAACGGACCAGACTCATCAATACCACGTGTTACCAATGCCAAAGGTTTGGTTGATTTGACGAGTGTCTGTTGGTATTATACGCACAAACAAATACTGAACCTGAAACAGTACTCAACTTTAAGCAAAGCTGTTGTCAATCAACTGAGTAATGATAATCACTTTGTGAATTTGAAAAGACTTTTTGTCTTTAATTCGGTGCTCAGGTCAACCGTGAAGTAAAGGGATGTACTAATTTTCACACAAGAGTACCCCTAACAATCATGGAAATATTTATTAACTGGTCACTGGCGTTGACAAACATCTACTTAAGAAATAAGGAGCGGTTGTTTAGAGAGGGACTATGTTTTGTGTGTGTTAAACGCGAGACAAACAATTTTGATTACACTTTTGGAAAGAAACAAGAAAACCGGAAGGAACATTCTGAGCTCTTAACCCCACGGATGACCTTGAACAGTTATTTCAATATTAGTAATAATCAAAATGCAGAGATAGGCAAAAACTATACATTTTTAATCCTATGACATGACACAAAACGTTGGTATACATTAGAACGCCATTGGAAACATTTAGAATTGGACCCCTGTCAAAATTTACCCCCTTATCCTCAACATAGCACACGGGGGATTCGTGGGGACTTTTGATATATTTGCTCCTAACAAGCCATCAGAAACTATCCATTTAAAAAATTCAGCTTTTACTTTTATTTTCGGGTGGTTGTTTTCTACATTATCTTGGACTATTAAACAATGTCTCAACGTAGATGCTGTGAACATAGGAAACGGGCGTTCCGTACGGCCCCTTTTCGTACCCCAGAATTTGCCAAAGTCGGGGACAAAAATTGCCAATTTGCCGGGACACTTCATTTGCACATTTTGTTCAAAGTCGCTTCAAGAATATGGACAAATGTAGAGGGTCATTACTCTAGGTGGCTTTGCGCACGCTACATTGCTTAAAAGGGGGACCTGACTCAATTTGCTCTACAGTATTGTCAATATCACAGAAATGTATTTTTGGGTCGGTGTGGGAGAAGATATAGTCCTGCAGTAGGCCCATATGACTTTGCATAAGAGTCTGCACAAAATATTTTGATGGTTTCTAGGCAACAATGACCTGCTGATTCCAAAACTCGATGATGCAACTTTGTCATCCTTGAGCCTTTTGAGATAGGGAATTTTAAGTGGGTAAATTAACAGGGGTGAAATTTGTAAATGCTGCATACGAGGTTAAAAGCTGTATGGACATGTTCAGATGTTCTACGGAGGATTAAGAAAAGGTATAGTTTGCTCTATCTACAACCTCTGGAGTTTGCACGACAGGCCAAAAACTGTTCAAGGTCATCAATGGTGGTAAATATTTATAATGATCCAATTTGTTTCAAACTGGTTTTAAATTGTTCGTATGGGCATGTTACAACGGGAAAATACATTTTACCCCAGGATGACATTAAACCATTTGAGGTATACTGTGTATTTTCCTAGATCACAGCATTGGATAATGTTTACCCAAGGATGACCTTGAACCTTATCAGGACTGTAGCCGTGTAACTAAAGGTAAACACCAAGACAAACTATATACTTTTTAAATCCTTATTGACTTTCCAATTTACAATTTACAATTCCAATTTACCCCTGTACTAATTTTACCCCTTATTTTACAATGTTCCCCACATTTCCCAGAGGTTGGACCATTTTTTTTAATTCAGCACTCTTCAATCTATAGGAAAAGCATCTTCAAACCTTCTTCCCCATTTATGAACTGGGGGGCAGGCAGGGACCCTAGGTATGCCACTGATCATTGGTGCAGGAATACACAGATACATATTTCTACTAAAACACCGGTCATCATAATTAAAACTAACCCAACTAGCGTGACTGCCCTATATTTGGACGCATTTGCCCCTTTCAATTTGATGATTTTTATTATCCTGCGCCAAATCGCTAAATACACTTCAGTTTTAAACTTTTTACATTCTAGCCTGAATTTGGACCATTTTACATCATGAAATTTATAAGGCCCACTTGAATTTCCCGCCCTAATCTGTTGGTGGTGCGAGTCACGGCTGTTTGTCTGCATGACTATCTTAATGATGTCAAGCGGATATGTCCCATTTTTCTCAAATCTTTTCATATTATTTTGTAATATTTGAAACGTTAATGATGACAACGATCCTGATTCCCATAAAAAACGGTGTGAACGCAGATATAGGTCGCGCCGGAGCCCTAGTCCGGCTACGGGGCTCCGTAGACAAGTTAGACAACGGAATAAAGCGTTCATGTAAATGTTGGCTTTAAGAGGCAACTTAATCGAGTGCCCTATTCTTTACCGTTGTAGGTAGACAATGAGTCCGTGGACTATAAAAAAGACTTCTACAACTGCTTCTTAGAGACCCGAATGACACCATGCCAAGCAGACTTGGTAGTTTTAATATGTCATTGCAGGATTTTAAATATAATCCTCCGTTGATGGAATCGAAGAAACATGTAGCATGGATCGGGGGTCGTCTCGTTCTTCCGAAGGTGTCATTGTGTTCCGAAGTTCGTTATTCGCGAAGTTTCTTTTTTTTCCGAACACGCGGTTTTAGCATTCCGCTTGGTTCCAATTTCCGAATGCTAAAAAAGGTTCGGTATGCCGAAAATAGGGTTCGCTATACCGAATCGTAAAAAGGGTTCGCTATTTCCGACTCTTAAAAAAAATCGGGCATTCCGATCGCAAAAAGTGTTCTGTTTCCGAATATTGAAAAAGGTTCGTTATTGTCCGAAACCAAATAACGGGTGCGTTATTTCCGAATTTCCAAAGGTGTTCGCTATTCCGAATTTTTGTTTTGTACATTGAACTAATGAATATGACAGACAGTTAACAAATTTTTAAGCAAGAAAGCCGTTTTGGACAATTACTCTTTATTAGATTCTTATGGTTCCTTAAAAATAATGTTTTTCCAACTTGTCTGTTATTCAAAGGTATGAACAAAAATGAAATAGCGCCCATGATTTGATGTTTATGTTACCATGCCTATACCAACAAGACCGAGAATATTGCTCGGAAGCTTCGAATGAAACCAATAGCATGTTGATGGTTTGGAGTTTCAAATTAATATTGGTCGACCGAAATGGGGCAACATTTTCGCAGATTTTACTCCTAACATCCAGCAAAACATCATTTAGCCCTAAGAATTTAAAAGGGTAAATGATTAAAATCCCTTTTTGTAAATTACTCTACCATACACTATACACCAAAATTTGGTAACCCAAGAAAGAGGAGGGAACATCACAAGCAATAAGTCTGTTCCCTTAGTATCAAAAGTTAGAATATATTTCCTGGTATCTCTTTGTATACCGTAACACGTCCCGAGGACGACATCCTGGATACGGAACCCCCACCCGACAATACGATTCTCAGCCATCATCATATCTAAGTTTTACTCGCTGATTTCGTCAAATTTTGTATTCTTATACTCTTTAAAACCAATAATCCACAGCAGACATCTCTTTTGTACAAATGTTGTATCGTAAAAGGACTGTTTTATTTAACTCTTTATAATTTCTGCCTCACAAGACGATATTTGAAGCAGCCGGTTTCAAGAACTTGCCGCACGAATGGCTTATCTGTCCTACTGACAAAACCCACATTGCAGCGTTGAGCTGTACGGTACCGGCTTGGGACTGGAAAAAAACGTGGGGGTCTTGGGTTTCAGGAGCAATCCGACATCTAAATGAACAGACAAGCTGTTTGATGCGTCCATATTTTAGCCAGCAATTTTGCTGCATTTCGGTTCAGTACTACCAATCTTTCTAAAGAGAGAGTAATGAATGTGTCAGTAAAAAGCACGAGTCACTTCCCATTCCGCCTCCCATGAAAGAGTACAGTCATTTGTTCAAAAAACCCCAATGAGAACTTTTCGTTCTCTTTTCCTATTTCTTCATATTTAACTTTTCGTGTGTGTCGTGTGGTTTTCTTATTAGGTTAATTTACCGTAATTATTACAGTCAAATATTTTTTTAAGTATTTTTTTTTAATTATTAATAGAACACCTAAACTATAATTTTAAAATCATTTTTTATTAAGTAGAGTTCAAAATGCGGTTAGCTCTAGTACCATATATTAAAATGTATTGTTACATTTTTCAATCGCAAATGAAATATTCAGTGCCGAGGGGCGCCCAAAATGAGAACACCTTTCATTCACAGTATATTGGCAACAGTTCTAATATTTTTTTATTAATACCCCGGGTATTAATTAGTAACTTTGAGCCGATTTTAGGTCCGAAACAGCGGGGTCCATCCACCAACCTCGCGATTTTTTGTATTTGGTAATCAAGTGAAGACAAAGCGTGTGCGGCCGATTGGGGAAAATATATTACGGGCACTGTAACTGAGTATCAATGACATTCAATTTTAAATGGACGTAACGAACGGACGAACCAACTACAGAGTTCCCTGGGGACGATTTGGTAGTGAGCGTTGCTTCTCAGCCAACATCATATTAACACATAAAAAATGTGCCCAATTTGATTGGTGTCATCACCGGCAAAACAGAGAAACTTTTTCCCAAAATGTGAAAATAAAAAGTGTATAACAAAGAGAATGGTGTGCCTTATTTTCTTGGAATCCAACATCGGCTTCAATCATCAAACATGAAATTCGAATAGCGAACCTCTTAAAATTGAAAAATTACGGAAATAACGAACCGGTATTTGGTTTCGGATACGAACCCTTTTTTGCATATTCAAGAACGAAACCTTTTTTGAGATTCGGAATGGCGAACCCTTTAAGATTCGGAAGGTAGCGAACCCTTTTTACGATCGGAATAGGGCGAAACCACGCCTTTTAAGATTCGGAACTCGAACCTTCGGACATCGAACCTTCGGAATAATCGAACCTTCGGATACGAAACCTTCGGAATTCGATAAAAGATTACCCCCGCATGATACAACCCCTGAATAACACAACACGTATAGGAAAGCTGAAATCACAAAATGACAAATGTGCGAACTAGTGTAAGGTCTTGGTGACCAGAGGGTTTACTTCCATCCTACACGCTTCATTTTCAGAAACCAGGAACGTGGCTTTTTTGTTACAGTTAAACGGTACAAGCCTTGCCCGTAGCTTTAAAATTGAGTTAAACACTTAATAGGGGTAAGCAAGATTCACCTATATAGATATACTTTTGTTAATTCATGTTTTAGGTATATGTTTAATATAAATTCACATCCAGGCTATGGTGGGGACGTGACTTTCAGTTTTATTAAACTTGAATTTCTCATCCAATGGGTAATTCCCACTCAAACAGAAAGCCTGGACCGCTTAATGACAATGGAAATAGAATAGAAAGTAACATTGCTTCTTTAATTAATTTCTGTAAATACAATAACATACAAATCATTTGTCCTAAAACACACCTTTTCCATCGAAGCAATCAAACGTAGGTACTTATTTGGATATTCAGATGAGAAAAATCTTGAAAAAAATAATTTTAACGTCATTACGGCGTCTTCTAGTGATGGTTTTGACAAGCGCTTTTTGTAATATCTATTATAGGCCTGCGTATAATACCATCATCACTGGCAATAAGTCATGGACTCAGAGCGTGGTCTTAATTACGTGTTTTTTGTGGGTGTGTGTGTACACGTGCGTCATAAAAACGATTAATTAATTAAAGCCTTTTTAGCAGTAATAAACGTCTCGATATATTTGCTTCAATAGCGCAGTTTCACTTGTCGTACTTTTATTGCGAATCTGTTATATTGGTTGCTTTTGAAAACTGGCCAAGATATGTTTTCTATTGTACCATTTTCTTCACCTCAATCTTTATGTTTTCATTTTAATCACGTGGTTGGTGTTCGTAGGGAAAAGTTAATGCCGGCCACATGTGTGCTTGATTTCACCACATCAATATGAAAAGCGTATGAATTAGTCATTTTTTCAGAACCACCTTGTCAAATTAAATGTTTGTTGTTATTATCCTTTCGTTCGCTCAATTTTAACCCATTTCTCGCTATTAACACCCCTATGAATTTCAGGGACAGTTAAGTGGGCACCCCATCCATTATGCTTTCCCTGGAGATTGCCACGCACGCAAGTGTTGAAAAAACCCATGCGTGCTTGTCTCGAAACGGCAACCTCCGTTCACTGTAAATCCATGCGATGGCGGGACATGTGGTTTAGAACAAGTGTTTAGAATGTTTAATGAAACACTTATTATGTTATGAATATTAATAACCACTGTACAAAATAACATTCAAAATAGATCTTACAACTAACCATGAAATTTATAAAAATAAAAACACTTTAAAAACACAATTACACAGTCTCACAATGAGACAATAAGGTGTTTAGCTCTCTAAAACCCTAATGTCTCCCGTGGTTCCTGAAAAATGGGACTGATGGTTTTTTTTTTGGCTTTCGTCAGGTATAAAAGTCCAGAACACCGGAAGAGTACTTGCCGAACTCGAAACTTATGTTTTTTTAAATTATTTTGAAATCTCTATGCTGCTTTCAGAGGGATACAATAAGATTTTTTAATACATAATAATTAAATAATTTAAGTAAATTCATCATAGATCCCTATCAATAATTGCAATCATTTATTTTTATATTCAGATTGAGGTCATTTCAATTGGACTTGCGTGACCTTGGTCAGCGTTTTTTTCATTTTCATGTTTCATTTAGTGGTGATAAAGGGATTCCCAGGGGATTGGATATCACTTGACTTGTCTTTATAAAAAGCATGAAACTTAACCGTCCAATATCAAAACTTTCGCCATTGCCTTAAATGGCTGATACAGTACCCAATAATTCGTACTATTTCATCTAACACCTTTTTTTTTCCCGTGAATTTTACAATAGTTTTGTTTACAAAACAAGCATTTCGAATATTTTTCTTTTTCTTACCACGTTATTGTCAGTTTTTAAAGATCTACAGCTACTAGTTGTAATTATGCCTGCACAATTTGCCTCGTCTTATTTTTTTCGATGTAAGCTCGAAAAAGTAATAGTTAAAAATCCCAAGTTCCTTCTTTTTCTTTTTTTTTTCGATACTAGGCTGTTTGCGATAGGTGTTCAGTGCCCCTTTAATAAAATCATAAAGTTTAGAAAATGTAATCCTCTCAATCCACCGGGCACTTAGTAAAAGATCGCAAATGTCTTCCTCCCCGGACCAGGGTGTCAACCATGAAATTGGTTTTGTGAAATGCACCGAAAAAATTTTCCCCGGCCCTACTTGGAATGGTCATGCCTGTAATACACTTTTCCACCGATCTCATTGAAATCCATGCATATATAGAATTAAAAACCTACGTACAAATTGGACGAGCGCTGTTTTCAAACCTTCAAATCAAAAGAAATCCTGGGCCAGAGGCGAAATTCTTTTTTAATAATGTCTCTATAACGGCGGAACGGCATTGTAATGCTGCACGATTAAAAAAATACACTGTTCCTGCGCCAGAGCTGTAGAGGTGAATTATATGAGTCGCAATGGCGTACAAAAGAAAAGCCAGTTCTATGATGACGGCAATTGGTATCATTATCATAGTTAACTGATGATTTTGGACATTAAATTCTCGAGTTACGATGCTTCAAAGCCACACTGAAACTGTATCATTCTTCTACATTCTTCTAACTTCTAACATCAAATTTGATTAAAATTAATGTTTCAACTCCAGTTGATCCAATGAGATTAGCATCTTCAATTTTGCCAAACGACACTTATGGTAACGAAACAGAGGCAGACGGCAATCAATCGAACAAAAACCTTCAACCGTTCATATTCGTACCGGGGCCTTTTATACCATACATTGCATGGCTTGTTCTTATGTCATCTATCGGCACTTTGGGTAATCTTCTGATCATTTTTTCAGTTGCTGTCAACCAAAAACTCCAAGTAATCAGCAATATCTTTGTAGTTAACCTCGCATTTGCCGATGTGTTTGTCACCACCCTTATCGAACCATTCACGGTGGTTGGTCTATTTAACAACGGAGAATTCTTTTACGCGTATCCTGCTGTATGCGTGTGGCTCGGTGCCCTAGTAGTTGTCTGCTGCGCTTGTTCCATCTGGACCATCGTTGCAATATCACTTGAAAGATACATACATATTTGCCATCCAGGACTTTACCCAAGTATTTGTAACCGTCGATCAGTTCCCTTCATCTTGGTAGGTTTGTGGATCATTGCTGCGGCAATTGCCCTACCATACTTTGAATATTTTGGATGGGGTAGTTACGGATATCTCTGGCAAGGGCGCGTCTGTACCTGGACTTTAAATGGGAACTATTTGTACAGCTTGTATATAGTTGGTTTAGGGCTCGTTTTGCCGATGATAATAATACCGTACTGTTATATTCGCATCTATCTTTTTGTTCGGAAATCCAAACGTCGTCTGCTCAAACACCGAACTGTTGTCAGTGGTAAGAGGATACGTGGCGGTTATGGTGAAAGTGGAGAAGGTAGTTCAAAATTTCAGAGCCCTGACATTAGAATCCTCCAAACGGTGGCAACAATCTGGGTGGTTTTCATGGTAATGTGGGCTCCATACACGGCTAATGTGCTATTTGATATTCATAGCGCTTGGCCTGAGTCTTATTTCGTAACAGGTGTTGCCTTGTGTCTCTCTAACAGCTCAATCAACTTCATCATTTATGGCATTATGAACAAGAACTTCGTCCGTAGTTACCTCTTTATATTTTTCGCAAGATATTCACTTGCAAGCGAAACAAATGGGTCTGAATCATATCGTGGACGAGAGTCGGCATTAGTCCACCGACCTTACGTCTACAACCACCCTCCCGCATCTACAGCGCGCAATCACTTTGTAACAAATCATTTAATTTCAACTAATTTTATTGAGCAGCGAGCAGTGGCTGTAACCGGGGGGGGGGGGGGGGGGGGGGGGCTCGGAAAATGCCCAACTCCTTTTGCCCCCCCCCCCATTGGAAATTCTGGTTACGCCACTGGCACCGAGAAAATTAATTGATCTTGCTAATCGCAATCGATGAATCGGCTGACTCAAATATCATGCATCAGAATTCAGGCCATTACCTCCTAGCAATGAGATCAGGAACAACGATGGACAAAATGGACATGACTGTGGTCCTTGCCAAATAACCTACTGCATGTAATCACCACATTCCATGTCTTCTCAAGAAGGAGACAAAACCCATATAAAATGGTTCTAGACAATTATTAACATTACATATACGTCTAGCACTTTTTCTTGTCATCATTATCCATTGTCTTCTTTTGTTGAACTGTCCATTATGTTCCGAAGCGGTCGAACCGTGATGTAAACCTATAATATTCATCAACCGTTATTTTTTCCGACAGTGGTCTCTGAACACTTCCGGATAAAAATAATGGTCTGATGAATATTCACGGTAAAACATAAAGACAATGAAAAATGGAAATTCTAAACCACTCAGCCTCGTGTGGGTACTACAAATGAAAGAAATAACCAATAGTGAAAGAACTGATACCTCAATGTAAAAGCTTATTGTGAACATTGGATTACTACCATCGCTTGTTTGCTACTGTCGATTACGATTAGGCAAAGTTATTATTGCAAGTCATGCAAAGTTCTTCTTCAATATTTTAAAGGTAAATCGAAACATTTGCTATTTTAATTGGTTGAAATAAACCACGATAACAGAAAACTGGTGAATCAATACAAACGTTTATTGTGATTGTCGTATTACCATCTGCTTGTTGGCTTATATATCGACTACAAATCGGCCAATGATTAATGAGTTCAAAATCATGGAAATCTTTTCTATTCTATTTAAAAAGACATTTAAAATTTTGCTTTTACTTAAAAAATTGTGACAATTGAACAATGGAGGGAGAAGCGTGTAAAAAGAAAAGAGAATTTCTGCCTTTGTTTTCTTTCTATAGCGCAATCGAGTGCTAGTGATAGCCGAAGACATAGCCTATTTAGAATTGCCTCAGATAGGTTATCTTTCTAAGCTAAAACGTTTGAGCTAACCGGGCGTTGACCAACATTCAGTAGTGTACCGCGGATAACGCTGTATCAAGATCTTAAATTCGTAGTGTCAGAATCCGGGATCAGCTATACGTTGAAAGGTTTATTAAAACTGCGCCCTACTTCAATATCCAAACCTGCCTACTAATAACCATTAGACATGGATTAACCAGTCAATAGGATAATCTCAAGAGATGGGACCATTTCTAATCAAGATCATCTTTCCCCTACAATAAGATAATCTCTCCAAGAAGAGGAAACCTAGTATCGACTCGACCTTGGTGTTAGACTCTTGCACGAGGAACCTAACACATCCTTGGTGTTTTTAATTAATAAAAAACGTAACGCTACTTCAAGATATTTAAAAAAACACGAACTATCTCCTCAATTTACTGATCTTATTTAAAAAAATCGATTTTTAGTTCTTGTCTCTACGTATATGTACGATAAAAACTCGAAAACAACACCGTTATGAAAGATAATGTTTTTGAAAAGGTCTGGCTTGCCTGTTAAACTCCGACCGCCGCTAGGTCGGAGTCTAACAGGCTCCCAGACCTTATCAAAACACCATTATTTTTTCATAACGATGTGATTCTCATTCTTTATCTATTACATAACCGTCTGTTTCCCGCACATTTACTGAAATGAATAAAATGGCACCTCAATTTCTTTCCCCCAAAGCAGTGACCATGGATACACATACTTCAGCAAACCATGGCGCTAAAGATATTCAAAATCGATCGGCCTCCGGTTAATTTGAAAACGACTTCAGATTCCTTGTCATCTGGGAGTGCAAGTTTTCGACAAAATGTACCGAGGAACATAATTGACACATTTTCAAAAACTTAGTTTTATCGGTCGATAATCGAGTTTTCGAAATATAAGTTTCTCATTTTCATTTACCTAATGGATTTAGTGTGATTTGTTTCGTGTCACTTTTGAAATTTCGGCGATTCTAATTCATGCTGCGAGGTTGTATAATCGTTATCCTGGAAAATCAATACGACCTTTATGTGCTGTGGATGGAGGGCCAACGTTTTTTCATGGCCTCACTGCTGAGATCGATATTGCCATTCAAAATATCTAAACCCTTTCTTTGATGTGAACTCAGTCATAACTATATTGATATACTTCGAAACACGTGTTGTATGGGTTTCCAACCAATGTAGGGGTATAATACGTGACTTATTCATTGTCCCAAGCGCAAGTTGTTCGGAAGATTGCATTGTATGGATTTGTGACAAAAGCACCAAATATGTCACACAGGCAAAACATAAGCCAATCCAGGGGCGGCTCCAGACTCGGAAAATCAGTGGGGCGAAAAGCCGAGTTAAAAATTGCGTGTTTATCAACCAACACATTGCACAGGTGTAGAAGTATTTTATGTCCGGCTTACTCATATTCCGGGAACAATGGTGAACAATAGTGGCTCATCGATTCAGGTGACTCTTCACGCACATTATTCACACGCTTTATTCCTTATCGTCTATGGAGCCCCGGACGGTGGCTCCCGCCGGACTATATCTGTTTCACACCGGTTCACATAACTCTTTACACATGTATTGTAGCTAGGAGGCCCTTCGTATAACTGGCCACTTGATACAAACATATACTACTTCAATAGAGTTCTTCTGGCATGAATAAGTCCGTTTCCGATAACTCGGCAGAGATAACTCTTCTTTTCTCCCCTGCTTACCGATTTCTGAGCCGCCCCTGCGCCAGTCTTATCTAACTATTGCACCTTCTGCACATAGGTCAGGAAAAATACAACATCCTCAAACATTACAGTTACTGAATTAACTCAAAAGAGGACCATGCCCTTTTTAAATCCATTTTTAAAAAAAAAAATTTTACTACCCAATTTTTAAGCTTTTATCTGCAATAACATAACATTCCACTTAAAAAAATAATTAATAGCTCCTCCATATATCTTCGCTTTTTAAATTTCGATACCTACCTTACACATTCTTCCGAATGAACCAACCCTCAGACAATAATGCATTAAGTGAAAGAATAAACACATCCGCTATAATTCTGATGATCGAACTTTGGAAAACGCCTTTTCTCTCAAACTCTTATAAACTAAACTTATTGCCGAAAAGCTCACGTTTACATATTGAAAAAAAACCAACACGTTTTTTCAATTTGGATATGCAAAACTGTGTCTGACCTATGACTTAACAACCAATCGTGAGCTGAGATTACAATGTTCTGACATTTTGGTGATTTTTGAAATATGGACATTGTTTAGTCACCAGAATGCAAGACAGAAAACATTCGAAGATGGGAAACCTTCAACTAACAAATATCATTTTAATAAATTTTAGACAAATTTAAAAACTCCCTAAATCTCAGTATTTGTCGAATTATGAAAAAATATTTAATGCCTCAGCCACCTACGCTTACGGGACTCATCATAGCCTCCCAAAATCCCACGTATGACCCAATTGTGAATCAAGTAGAGCATCGGTGAAAAGCATAGTAAAAATTATAAAACAGGTGTGGAAAAACAAAGTATTTTAAAAGATCGGAACCACTTACCTTAATTGGAAAACCACGTTGAAAAGCACTACTCACATGCTCACCTAGTTGTTCAACTGTCAATTTAAATATAGTAATTTGTATGTAGATTCCATCTCTTCTTTGATACTCTAGGGTCTATGGAATAAGGCATGTAAAAAATGCCCACAGTACCTGCCAAGTACCGTGCTTTGAAATTTAACAGGTGTTTCGAACCTACCGTGAACAAATGATCCTTACAATTGCGAATTGATTAGGGGGTGAATAATTGAATAAGACGACCGTTAGGTGACCGGTGTTTCTAATAGCGATTCTGCGGCTCCCGTCCGTACGGACTCCTACAATAGTCTCTTTTGAGGCGCAGCAGCTAACTTGAAAATGAAGCCTATTGTATGAGTACCTGTCGACGGGAGCCGCAACATCGCAATTTATTTATTTGTCGTGTTCATTATTAAAGTGTATACGCATTTTCGGACTTTTATCTAACATAGTGCACTCAGCTACGTCAAATTATAGAGGTTATTATTTTTGATTTAAACTGTACTGGGTTAATTAAATATCCATAGCGACCTATTAAATAATCATTAAAACAGATAAATAGTCAATAGGGTGACCATTTAAGCAGATGTAGTGTTTTGATTGAAATCATGTAATGGCCGAGCGAGTCTAGCACAGTACGTGAACCTCTACATACAGATTCCACCGTATCGGATTAAACGTTTTGTATAGATTTAGCGTGGAATTTAATTTCCATGCACCCCGCACCCCCCCCTCATTCACGCCCCACCTTCGGAAAAGTACAAGCATTGACACGATTTGGTTGAATCTACTATAGAATGCTGGGGCATCTATATGCTAGAAAAGGGTCATATACTGACATACAAACTCACCAACTGAAAAAAAGGTTAACAGGCAAAAACAAGAGGAATTTTGTGCAGGGTCAAAATAGAAGTGTTTTTCTAAGTGAGTTTATTTCTTCACCGAAATGTTTGTCAGGTTCTGCTGATTAAAAGTATGTACTATCTTTTGACAATGGTTTAATAGCTATGACGCAAAAACTGTTAACGGTTATCCTTGGCAACGTTTTTAGAGGTGCTTCCGATTTCGTCGAAACTGTGGCAAATTGGTTCATGTTTTTTTTTTTTCCCTTTTTCAGGTAAGAATCCTGTCTTAATTTATATGTGACATGCTATTCGGTTTATTCCTACCTTTCAGTCCCAGGAAAACTCAAAAGTTATCCCTTCTAACTATCGAACTATTGTCCGTAGATAAGGCAAATTGTACATTATTTTAAAATTAGCCAGATGAAAGAGACTGCGCAATATATTATCTATATATATCTATATATATATATCTATATAATATCTATAATATCTATATATATCTTATATCTATATATTATATTCTATATTCTATATATATATAGTCTATATATATATATATAATATATATCTATATATATCTATATAATATATATACTATATATCTATATCTATATATACTCTCTCTCCTCTCGCTCCTCTCTCTCTCTCCTCTTCTCTCTCTCTCTTCCTCTCTCTCTCTATCTCCTCTCTCTCCTCTCTCTCTCATCCTCACTCGCTCTCTCTCTCTCTCTCCTCTCTCTCTCTCTCGCGTCGCCTCTCCGCTCTCTCTCTCTCGCTCGCTCATATCTCTCTCTCTCTCTCTCTCCTCTATCTCTATATCTCTCTCTCATATCTCTTTAATCTTCTCGCTCCGTCTCTATCTCTATACTCTCTCTCTCTCATCTCTATCACACTCTCTCTCTATCTATCTTCTCTCCAATTCTCCTCTCTCTCTCTCTCTCTCTCCTCTCTCTCTCTCTCTCTCTCTCTCTCGTCTCTCTCTCTCTCTGCTCCCTCTCTCTCTCTTCTCTCTCTCTCTATCTCTCTCATCTCGCTCTCTCCATCTCTCTCTCTATTCTCTCTCGTCCTCTCTCTCTTCTCTCTCTCTCTACACTCTCTCTTCTCTCTGTCTATCATTTTCTCTCTTCTCCCTCGCTATACGCTATAGAGCGGTATCGATATCTATATCGAGCTCGCTATCTCGCGAGCCTCTATCGCTCGCTCGCTCTATCTATCAGCGCGCTATCTAGCTATCTCTCTATCTAGCTATCTCTGCGAGCTCGTCGCGATCTCGCTATCTATCTATCGAGCGAGCGAGCGATCTAGCTATCTAGCTATCGAGCTGATATCTCATCGAGATTATATCTAGCTAGATATTAATATCGATATAGAATCGAGAGATAGCGAGCTCTCTAGAGATAAGATAAGGAGCGGTGAAAAAAAAGCTATACTGGAAAATGTATTCAAGGCAGGGTTCCGCGTAGAGGGAGGGAATTGTCGTGCGATTTTAACAAAGTGCAGGTACCGAATTTCTAACTGACACAATAATTCAGAATGAATTGTGACAAAATAAATAAGTCCATTTGGACGTCATTTTCCATAATTCTATCCTCTGAAGAGGCTAAAATTACATGTTTTTCACCAAGCGTCCAAAGTAAATTATATACAAAATATTTCAAAAAACAAAATTTTGCATTTAATAAAATAATCCTTGCTACCTACACACTTGAGTTCAAGGAGCTACATTTGATCACTTTAAAGTTTGCCCCTCCAACTTTTTTACCAATGGTTGACTTTGGTACGTTATGTTTATTCCGTGACTCTCTTATTCTTTATGAATTTACAAGCCTATCATTGTGTAACCTCCTTATGCATAAACTATGGAACCTATATAATTATATTCCGATATTGAAGCGATATGCAAACTTATCTAAAGGACTACATACTGACCACTGTGACCGTGATTTGGATCAATTTAACCTCCAGTAAAGCTGTTTCACGCATCACAACTAGAGGACTCTGGGTACCTACACGATGAGGCAGGTAACAACCCGGGATGATCCCCTACTCTTTTTCGACGAGGTCTGCAACTTTTTACGTGCTCAGGATTAACTCCACTGACACACGGACCAACAGCTTTACTGACTCTCCGAACCATGAGCGCCGACACCCATTGTGCATATAACACGCCCGACTCTCGCGGGGCTCTAACCAGGGCCGCTCGATCAGTGTTATACCCTGCCGACGTTTCAGCGCCTTAGACCGCGTCGGGCCCACCTCGCCCTCGATGGAAAGAGTGTAAGACGTACCACTATCAGTGCGTGACGACGAAACCGTGGACTGTTTTAGGGGTGAAGGAGGCAGAATCGTTGGTAAGTTTAAAGAGAATTAGTGTTTTGATAGAGTTGAGATCCGGTTCCCAATGAGCCACTACCTCATTCAGACCTTTCAATGACTTCCACGCGTTGTCAGCTTCCAAACCCAGGACAAGTGACCTTACCCTGAGGGTGTTTTTGAATCACTCACCACATGCATTGCACATGGTACCTATCGCTACTTACTAAACACATGTCCCTATTAGGGATAAAAAGTTTCAAATAGCTCAAGAACCCCGGTAAGAACCACAAGACATTTCATGATAATACAACCTATTAAATAAGTCCTGCAACAGTTGTGGGCTAAAATGATGTAAAGTCAGGGTTTTTTATGTTAAAAATGGATTTTTTGTGTGCTCACGTGACCTTATTGAAGGTGAAAATTTCCAAACCGGTTGGCTTTTGGATGGACTAATACACCTCGGGATTGGGAGCGTGGCGGGTTCATTATTTATATGCCAGGGGGGGAATGGATGATTTCATCTTTTTTCGGCAAAAATTTTCGCGTTTCTTATTCGCCCCGCGCTTGCGTTCAAAATTTCACGTTCCCCCTTGATCATCGATTTTACACATTTAAAAGTTCATGTTCCCCCCTCTCGCGTTGATGAAAATTTCACTTTCCCTCCCCCCCCCCCTCCTCTTACAAAAAATTTTTCGGTTCTCCCCCTCAAATCCCCCCCCCCCCCCGGCGTCAATAATGACCCCTCCCTTACTTATGCAGTGATAAAAAAAGTATGATGGAAGCCACTTGTCACACCCTTTCATTGCCCAATCATGGATTTCAAGGGTACACAGGGGTCAATATTTTAAAATATTCCGTTGTTTGGAAAAACACCCATGTTGCAAGTCACAGTTATTGGCAGCTACTGATTCTTTGACCTGTACCAGGGGGGGGGGGGGGGTTATTTTTTTTGGGGGGGGGGTTACTTGGGGGGGGGGGGGGGTGGGGGGGGGGGGGGGGGGGGGGGGGTGTTTGTTTGGTTTGTAACCGAAAACAAAGCATTAACAGTGAAGGCAAACTATCCTCATTTCAACCGGGAAACAATTTGCCACCACATCATTCAACACGAATCGAAAGCTTTTTAACATTTCACCCTGTCCCACCAAAATTGACTTTCACCCATTTTAGCAGTTTTTACCCCCATAACTCCGAAACTATAAGCCATAGATAGTGAATACGAAACCTTTTTCGAATCCTTGTCATCCGGAGAAACAGTGCCCATGTGATGTTCAACAATGATTGAGAATTTTAAAATGTTCACCCCGGTGTAACTGAACCCAAGCTGGGGGACATAAGGGATTGACACAGCTTTCCATCAATTTTATGGATTAATCAATACCTAAGTACCCTCTTTCACTAAGGTCCCCTACTAGGAGCACCCTGCTGGACTAAGTGACTAATATGTGTGCCCGAAGCTTAATTTTATAATATTTTGGCAAACTCATAGGCATAATACTGAGGCAAACGAGCAGTTCCCGCACAAAATCCACTCATAGTACACTATACTTTTTTGTCAAATTTATTTTTAGTAAGGAAAGTTCTTAGGTTTCCTTGATACCAATTCATTGCAACAATCCGCTACCTGAAGAGTTTATTATTTCTTTGGATCCTGAGCTATTTCAAGTTTTAGTGATGCGTGATTTGCCTCCACAATTGGCGAAAACTTCCCATAGTAAATATCTACAAAATGATTGAAAGTGTGGTGCCAATCTTCAGGAAATTACGGCAGGGAAGCTTGAATATTAAAGTTTACCCGTAACATGGAAAGTTTCATATGGATCCTCGTAACAGGGTATACAAGTACGCTGTGTGTTTTGACTGCTTGGAGTAAATCACTGTTCATTTTTTTTTTTTTGGGGGAGATTTTTGTTTAGCTTTTTTGGTTGAATGCCTTCTTAGAATAAAATATGTACGTCAGTATTTAGATCTAGTGGGTTACGGCGAATTGTTGATTGTAACTAAGACCTAATTGTTACTATTTTTCAAACAGGTATTTTTGTATGCTATATTGCAACTTAAGAGCCTATTTTTCAATAATAGTACATAATAGACTATTATATATACCCACTTTTCAAATTCAACCTGATCAAAAAATGGGAAGGAGCAAAATGCATCTTATTGGAAGAACATGTCAAATGACCAAATAAAAAGTACTTGTTTACATTAATCTAATCGAAGTTTAAGAGTTAAGGCAGCAGAAAGAACTCTTGGTATTTACGCTACGTAAAAATATTAAGTACAATTACAGCAACATAACATGAAATTACTTTAAAAATATTAAATCCAAAAGTTTAAGTTCCCAAAATCATGGAGTTATCTCCCTGCCAAATAGTGCGGTAACAATTACAATATAAATATCTGGCATCTAGGTAGTGCTGACGAGTAAAGACCGTAAGAACGCAAAACTTACTCCCAATTACGAAGCAGCAAAGCAAATCACTGGCCAAGAACAATAACAAAAATCAAAGAAAAAAGTGAGGGTTGTCAAACCGCAAAAACATATTTTTAACGTTAATTTTATTTCATTACCTTATTTTAGCGGTGTAAGAAATATATTTGTAGCAGTTTATTTATATTTAATGTGATCATAAAAAAATATAATTTATTACATGAATTATTAATTTCGATTCAGGCACAAATTCTTGTTTGAGAATGGCTAAAGATGACGAAATAAAATAAGAAATATTAAAAGCTTCTCTGCCATTAATTACTCTCAACGGCTACACAAGTAAATAAGTAGCCCTACACCATCTTACAACATAAATGTATTGATTTTAGAAAAAGAACGCATCCGTACTTATGTTTAACAAAGGCCCCTTAAAATTAATTATAGTTTCTCGTAGCAGTGGCCTCTGAAAAGTGGTGAGGGAGAGCAGTTTTTACTTTTTATTTTTTACTAATTGACACTAAAATATGGCTGTTTTCACCGGAAAGTAATATTACCACCAACTTTCAGCCACATTAGCAAAAATGGCGAGGTCTTGAGGAGCATGGCGATTATTTTGATATCTCCACATGTGAAAATGCAATATGTTAAGAAAACATTGCTTCAGACAAACTTTGACAACTTATTCTACGAATAAACTAATTATCTCCATTTCCATTGCATGTGATAACATCAGCATTTCTAACATAATATCTTTAACAGTACATGAGTTAGTAGCTGACGTCATTGGCAAGCACACAACGAAAGAAATGTTATCACTATACAATGTATATAACGCGTACTCTAAAAATCAACATATGCTATTCAGTATAAATAAATTGTCATGATTCGTTATGTACAAAGTGGCCCTAATTAATCCCTCAATTTTACGCTAGCGATTTTTTTGCATACCATTCAGCCAGCCAGAGCAATCCATAGGTTGACCTCGGATTTCTCCAGCAATTGCAGAAAGAAGATTACAATGATCGAGTTTGATGCCCTCTTAAAGGGCATCCTTACTCGAAATGAATTAAGAACAAATAGTTAGAAGCTGTTAGAGTACATATTTATAAACGTACCGTGTTAACTTCAGCATCGTAGGGTTCCAAATGAAGAAGAAAATCATAATTTACTATCGTAAATGTCTGTATTGACTTTGTTAGTAGGACTGATCCATATTGGTTCCTAGCAGCTTATATTATGTTGAATTTCGCGCCGATCAGCAGCAAGTTCGAAATAACGCTTGCCGCCGGGCTCAAATTATTCGTGTATAGTTAAAATTAGTCACGCGAGTAGCAAAATTAGATACACAAGCCATGACAGAATAAAGCAAAACATAAATGGAGTCATACAAGTGCGAGAAAAAACGCGGAATTGCCGAAAATCGCGCATTAAAAGCTGGTTTTCTAAACGCCTGACCCTTAGGAATCAATTTGGAGGTGAAGAATTTCATTCATGTTGGAAGCTGTCCTGGCTGGAAATCATATTCGGCTTCCCGGGAAATTTACATTTTTTCCAGCCCTGTTGTTACTATTATTGCTATAGTTACAACAGTTTTAATCGAGTGTGTGTTAATAAAGAAATAAAGAATAAATAAAAAAAAAAAAATAAAAAATAGAAAAAATGAAGAAAAAGAAAGAAAACAAAAACAAAATAGATTCTTTATAAATAAAAAATAAATAAATAAATATAAAATAAATAAAAAATAGATAAAAAATAGTAAAAAATCGGACTAAAATGACATTTTTGGGTAAAAATAGAGCCCTCACATGCGCTAAGCGACAAGTGAAAAATTGGGCTACTTTTTGGCCATTTGCCGCGCCTTGGCGCGGCCCTTTGCCGCGGGTAGGCGAAATTTTTGTTGGCAACACTGACCTCAGTTAGCACAGACACACAGACAGAATAAGATTATATTAGATAGTTCATCGTTTGAGTTCAACAAAGTCGAAACTCCCGGTCAAAACTACATCATCATGATTTTACAGGATGTGGAAGCATGGGTAAATTTTCGAATGATACTTTTTTACACAGGATGAAAATCTATTTTTAAATACCCGGTATATTATAAATATTTTATTTCCCACTTAGTCGGATAACTAAGAATTAAGGTGGCGTAACTACATACATAATTTCCCGTTTAGTGCAACTTTACAACTTCCTTGTACTCAACAGAAATTCAAATATTGAGTGCAACAGAGACTAACTACACCTAATTATGCCTAATTAGCTTAATAACTCTGGAATGAATTGAGACTGTCAACTCATAATTCAGATGCATATTGACCTACTTTTTTCATAAAACAAAAACAAAATATTTCACCAAAATGTCAGTTACGACTGGCGACGAAATAAGGTAGCTAGATAAAGTAGATTAAGAGATAATAGAAAGCCGAAGACATTAAAGTCTGACTCAGAGCATTCGAAATATTTCTTTTTTGTGTGGTAATAATGAAAAATAGTTCAACTAGAACAAGAGTAGTAACCAAATGCAACAATTCCGAAATTGGAGATTGAATCGGATTTTCGTTTTGAGCACGTAAGTAAATTTATGTGTAGTATTACGTCCCATAGGATACTTGTGTATAATAAAATTCGGATTCGGAATTTTAAACAAACTGTGTTGTTCTAATGAAGGAATTCGATTTTAACTTAAAAATTAAAAAAAAAAAAAAAAAAAAAAAAAATTACATGCAAAAAACACGATTTTTTGGGAATTTGAGGGCGCCCTCCTCAGGAAATCTCGAGTCGGCCTTTAAGATCGACAGGAAGATTGATAGTTTGGCATTAATTTGAAAATCTTGGCTTTAAATTTTGATAATATCGGACATTGGTCTGTGTTTATCAGAACGGGTCACATAAGAATTAACTCCGAAATTACAGCAATAGAAATGCAATTGATTACACGTAGTATTGAACGTGACATGCAATTGTCACTTTCAAGTAGTAGTCAATAATCATGGTTACACAAATCGATCATCAGCATAAAAACGTTTGTCCATGCAAGAGATCGTGGGGAAAACATTAATTGAATAGTAAACCTATAACATTGGGTGTCCTAGCTACCTCGTGTCTCGTTTTGTTAATGGTTAAACACGCTAGTTTACATCAATAGGCCCTATAGCCTACAGCCACGGAGAGAGAAAAAAAATGATATTTCTTACCAATAAGTATAGGATGCTTGAGGTCTAAAGGAAAACAACGTACAGTGCATCGGTTGAGCAATACATTTGAAAGACGAATACGCAAGATGTTCATCACGGTCCGATTTGGAGGTAAGAGTCGTGTTAATTTATCTTTAGCGCTGTTTATGCCAATGCTATAAATGGTTACTACTTGAATTATGGCTTTCGATGCAAAAGTGTATAGATTTCTTACAAATATCGTGACGCCTAAAAAAATTATTTTCAGACTTTATGCACCATAAAACTACCAATTCGCGAGCTCTAAGGTTATTCACATGATGAAAACCTGAGATGAAAACATGCGTGTCGTTATAGAGCTACATAAAGTTACTGTTAAAAAGAAAGATTTAACGTCATAGTATTGAGCCGTCATATGTTAGTACTTTACCATCAAAATAATCCCATTACATGTAATTTGAATATACTGTAAAATACTGACACTTTAACCATGTGAACAGGGAGACCAGTACTTTATCGTTAAAATACAGGACCTGCTAAATTGAGGCTAGGCCTACTGTTAAAATTTTCATAATATGAATGAGCTGCCCTAGGCCTCTATTTAGGCACCCAATCATCTTAACAAAAGTATCCTCAATTTAACGGGTCCTGTATTTTGTAGTTTTACAATAACATATTGGAGGTAGTCCCAAGTAGTTGCCTTATCGTTATTCAGTTTTTAATAGTATATGTAAGTTGCATGGCAAGCAAAGGGAGGCCAAAAAGTAAGTACAAAGATCAGTTTTCTGAGAACAAGTCACTTAAAAAATACGAGCAAAATGTTCAACCGATTAAATGGAACATCTCTTTTCAGCTTTCAAATCAATGGTCTCTGCTACCGTCAAGTTTATTTCCACGCAACACACATTAGGGAGGTTACGATACCATTACTTAAAATGTGGAATTGTTTTGTTCACGGATGGATCAAACATAAGAAAGCTACGTTTCGCATATTCAGTGATATTGCGTATGGCAGTAAAATCTCTAATTTAGCCTATTGCTCTTCCTTTAGTTCCTAATTGGCTTCTTAAGTAGCTCTTATTTTCTACTTTAATTAAGATGCATTTCGTGATTCTAGCACCTTTTGTTTTATTTATAGTTAGTTAGATATCGTTGAGAAAAGCTTATTCCCAAACTTTCAGTTACTACCACAGTGGTTGATACCGATATTGCGGTTTGATGTTATGAGCAAATGCTTGTGTCACAGGTTCCTATGGGCTACTGTGCTGTCATTTCTGTCCGTTTACGGACAGAAAATACAAACATGCGAATTTCTTACAGATACGATCGAATTTACAAGTACTAAGCAAACAATTTTCCACGTTTACAATATAACTAGTATGAAATTCTGTCACTTATGCGTTGTTTTCGTGAACCACAGCCTCGTCCCCCCGACTTACCTCAAAAAACGTTGAGATTTTTATATCATCTGAACCGCGAGCCTTAGTAATCCACGCTTACCTATTCTTACGTGCAAATTCGGTCATATGGTTAAAGTGACAGGAGGAGATTTTTGAGGATACGAATTTCTCTCAAATTGCACTGGATCGATTGGAGACTACCTACCAAAACGTTTCAAAGGTTTATTGGACAAACAAGTACAAAAGAAAACCGCAAACCTTGTTTTGAACTTGCCTGACTATCGTAATTTTCCCCATAGAACACCGTGCTTTGACTTTCTGTCGTGCACGACAGAAAGTACTAAATCATCATCTTATTACATAAAGACGGCGTATTCGGCTTATTCACTTCAGGTGTGATCTAATACATTGGAAAGCATTCCAAATATGCAAAAAACCCGGGTTCGAAAAAAATTGGGGGCGCTTCTTTCTGGAAATCTCATGTCTCTTTAAGGAATTCGGAATTTTGTATTTTCTGTCGGTACTGACAGAAATTACAGCACAGCAGCCTATGGGACCGTGGGAAACAAGCAATTGTTCATAACACAAAACCGCAAGATCGGGATCAACTCAAATTTTGTGGATAAGCTTTTCTCAAGGATATCTAGTGAACAATGAATATTCTCTGATAAAACAAAAGGTGCTGGAATCACGAAATGCACCTTTAATCATGCATAAGAGTGTTTTAGCTGAAAATTTCCTTGTATCATATATTTGTACTTAACATTTTCTTTAGAGGAAAAGATCCTTTGAACAAAAATTTAAATAGCTATAAATAAACAATAAACACAAACATATACACCTGTCCGTTTCCTGTGTTTTGGATGTCAGCTGGTACGGTACACATTACAAAAGTAAGATGTCCTTAAAAAGTGGTAAAAACATCGTTGTCATAGCAAACAAGGAAACTTAATAATGGAGGTGCTTGAACTGTCAAGTCGAATTTCCCTGCGTTTGCAACGCTACACCTGGAATGAGCATATACAATTGAATGGAATAATAAATGGTTAATATATCTGATATTGCTTTGTTGCTTTCTGTTTTGTTACTTCATGTTTATGCCATTTTGCTATATTTTGCTACTTTCCCTAAAGGACTTCATTGGAAATAAACCTGAATTACGGCTTTCATGAGTAATCCTGGTTTTTAATCAATATGTATTCTAATATCTATTTACCGTGTCTTAATATGTTTATTTGTATTTTATTCTGATGAATTCTCGGCATTTTTGTATGTTTTAATCTTGCTTTGTATGTTGTTTTAAAACCAAATCAATCAATCAATCAATCAATCAATCAATCAATCAATATAAGAAGAATTAACGTTATAGTAATGCTAAGAAAGCTTTAGAATTTGTTTTTCTTTCTTCAGACTGTAATATTTATCCAAACAAATACGTTAATTTGCAATGGTAAGGCCAAAAAAGTTTTTGCCGTAACCCGGTTGACTCTAGAAAAACCTGCCGACTCAAAATTTTGTATGCAAATTAGCACAAAATAAAAAAAAATCTGCCGATCGACCCATGATTTTCATTCATAATAATAATAAAATTATCATCACAAAGACGAAAAACCTCAAAACAAGACAACAAAACAACTACAACAAGTATAATAAAAGATGCCATTGAAAAAAGCTTTAAATAGTATTATGTTGTATTCATTTTAGAGTACTTGAAATCGGTGGGAAGTTCATCTTTAAAAATTCGGACCGACCGACCTTAATATTTTCCTCCGTTATGGCACACAAACATATTTTTATTTTGGCCTAAACCACGGATCTACGCCAAACTTAAGCAGGCAAGGCCCATTTTATAATTTTGGAAAACTATCGCCTTTGCTGATTTTAATGCAACCCAATGTCATCTGAAGAATTAATGTTCACAAAAACCTTGAAAACGTCACTACAATAATATAACTGCGGCATTTACAGTATGTGTATACTTTGTATTGATTATTGTATTATTAACCTTGATCCTGATCTCTGTAAACAGGACAGCAGACTCAATACTCAATTATAAGACTATTGCGCCTTATGTTTTCCTGTATCATAATTATTATTCCCATTAAAATTATGGCTGTTATACTTTATACCATATTTTACAGATGATCGAAGCGAGTTATTCAACTCGAATTGCAGGAACGTAATATTGCTTGACAATATAAAACAACGATGTCAACGCGATAAAGAAGGTGAGCTGATAACTACAAAATACTAATTGTTTGGCGAATATTAGGGTTAGTCGGAGAGATATAGTTCAAGTTCTGGCCTGACCGTAAAGTTGAGTATATACACAATTTTTTTGCTGAAAATGATAGATTAGCCTGGTAGAATAAGAATCTGCCGGGTGCCACCTGGGCATCCTTGGGCATTTTGAGAAATCCAAGATGGCGTCGCCATAAATGACAATTATCTATTCAACCCTATATTATCAAACTATGGAGTTACTAGATATACTATAGGACCCAATGAACAAGTGCATGGCACTTGTAACACTGAGTGATACTTGAAATTCAAAATGGAAGCCAAATCTAATTATTTTAAAATATGCCCTATAACAGCAAATACCTGCAATAAAAAATAAACATGAAGTACTTAGATTATGTTGTTAGACACAATAAATGTATTTCTGATACTTTTAAAGTTGTAACATGACGTCAATCAAAATGGCAGCCAAAAATGTGAATATCTTCCAAAAATACTTGACACAAATTTCTAAATATTACCTTCAAGTGTAAATTATTGTGTCAATAAAACAATTAGAAATGTACCTATGATCATAACCAAAAGATACCAGGTAATCTTGATAAATAAAAATGTGTCAAATTATAATTGAGTGCAATATATGTGAAAAAATGTAATTCCTATGGTATTTTGACAACTTTGCACCATATTAGTTTTATATCGATTTTGGTGCATTTAAAACAAATCGAAGTGTATGTTGTACATTGGTTAGGATCAAAGGTACATTTCTAATGTCATTGACACATTGATTTTGATTTAAAGCCTGTAATACTTATAAATTTGTGTCAAGTATTATTTGAAGCTGTTCACGTTTTTGGCTGCCATATTGATTGACGTCATGTTGCAACTTTAAAAGTATCAGAAATACATTTATTGTGTCTAACAACATAATCTAAGTACTTCATGTCTATTCTTTATCGCACGTATTTGCTGTTATAGGGCATATTTTAAAATTATTGGATTTGGCTTCCATTTTGAATTTGAAGTATGACTTAATGTTACAAATGCCATACACTTGTTCATTGGATCCTATAATATATCTAGTAACTCCATATTTTGATAATATAGGGTTGAAGGAGCTAATTATCATTTATGGCGACGCCATCTTGGATTTCTCAAAATGCCCAGGATGCCCAGAAAAAATTGTGGGTATATACTCCAACTGTACGGTCACATGAGCGCTCTCTGACTAGGTGCTTTGGTGAGCATTCCCTTGCTGCAAAACCAAAAACGGATATTGATTTATTAATCACACGGAGCAATTGACCAATCGCTTGCTAGTGCCAAATGCGTAAACACGTATTTCAATACGAATAAAAATTCGCAATCTCATCATAGTGCCATTTCACCTCCATAGAAAAACGTTTTACACAATTTGGCACTCGCTGCGGTGGAGGTAGCGACAGTCATTACGCTCCGTTGTCGATGTCGCCGCGGACGATTAGCATGGTTAAATTCTTTACATCAGGATATACGTGTAATCAAAATTTACAAGTCATGACATCATAATTCCTGAATTAATATCCGAGTTAAAAAAATATTTTTAATAAGTCACTATCAATTGAGAGGACATGGCTATGTAGTTATATGAACCTGTCTTTTACTTCTAAAAGTGTGTTGTGTGTGGTGTGGGGGGGGGGCTCCCATGAAATGGAGAGGGGTGTAAGGCTGCTCTTCAAACCCCGGGGCATTCGGGACAGAGGATTAAAAAAATATTGGGGTCTTTGGTGGAACACCAAAAAGCACCAAAAACGTGGGCTTTTAGAGTGACAACTTGCAACATTTTCGAAAATGGGGTCTTTGGTGAAATATTTTGCGAAATTTTCTAAAAAAGGAATGTTTTTTCGGTCAAAAATTTCCAAAATTAGGGTCCTTTGGGTGACAGTGGTAAAATTTTCCACAAAATATGGGTCCTTTGTGTGAAACGTTAACAAATATGGGGTCTTTGTTTTACAACGATGCTGAAAAGGGGAGGGCTAACAGCCTTACATACGTGTCACATCCAAGATGGGAGTGCCCCCAGGCTTCTATGGTGAGGGCAATGTTGTTTATAGCGTGCCCATGACATTGAAGAGTCTGATCAGAGAAGAATGATTCTGATAATACGAATAACAAAACTGCCAGGTTCTCGAAGCCAGATCCTTATAGTGCGACCATGCAACACCTTCAATCATGAATTATTTTTGCTTCTATTGTTGTCTTCGGCTTACTGCTGTTTATGCCAGGCAGATATCCCAATTCTAGTAATTACCACTGTTTGTTTTACCCGTGAGTCGTCTTTTGCATCGGGTGAGGTCAATCTGCAGAGAGTGCAGAGGCTATATGAGTCGATGATTTGATACCCGTCCAACTCATGCAGTTAGATCTGAGATGATATTGTATAGATTATAAAGACACCGTAATCATTTGAATTTGCCTAATCAGAAAATCGAAAAAATCATCACAAATTCAGATGTTTTGCATACTGCAAACAAACATATGTACCTACATACCCTACAATTATAGGACCAGACAGGCACCCTGATAAGGACAAAATCTGATATTTTAGCATTAGTGTCCGTTCGGACACTTCCTACAACACGAAATTGAATGGGATTCCGTATCTTTGAATACTGCCGTTTTCTTCCTTTCCAATGCCAATTCTTCAGTTGGAACAAAGTAACTTATGAAGTCTAAGCTTGTCCTTGACTTTTAAGCTATTCCGGCAAATTTTAAATATTTGATTCTTTCGTGATAAATACACTGATAGTGTCCTGCGGCCAATCCGTGAAAGACACCATGTCACAATGTATCCATTCGGCATTTAGCTGTAGTCTATACTGTGTGAAAATGTCATCGTTTGAATGGAATCAAGTTGTGTTGTATGTACCTTGGTACCATAGACAATCCGTATGTCAAGCCAGAGTGCACTTATGTTTTTTTCATTCTTGCTGGCATTCGCAGCATCCTATCCTGACAGTAACCATCCGTGAAGTATTGTTGAAGATATTTGAAGTAAAATAATCTATAACTGGAACGTACTTTGCAACTGTGCGACCGTTGCGACCATTACCTACCATGCATCCGAATTCCTGAATTGGTCACGTGACGACGGGCTATTTATTCCTCGCTTGTGGTATTGTTTCTCCTTATCGATGCAATTATAACATCTACAGGTTCACTCCAGACGTCACTAGCCGTCTGTCACGTGACCAATTCCAGGAATCAGATGCCTTTTTAAGACCATTGGTAATGGTCGCAACGTCGCACAGTTGCAAAGTAAGTTCCAGTTAAAGATTTATTTTACTTCACATATTACTTCATTTCTGGAATGATGAGAACAGACATCTCATCTTTGAATGGACTTGTCATGTACTTGTGGACGCCGGAGTTTAGAACTTATGCATCGCCTGAGACCAATTTAAAAAATACCATTGAGTTTCTCAGAGTGAAGCTACATCAGATGGATCAATAGATCTTAAATCTCATCCTAACATGTAACAGTAAAGTCATTTATTATCAATTCATGATGTTGTTTTTGGACACTTCTCGGTGATAATCATTATTTTGATCAAGTAGCTTGAAAAGATGTTCCTTTTTGGTTCAACCTTACTTTATCACCATTCACGTTTAAATTAATTACAGAAGTGGTTGATCTGTCGGACGAAACTGGGTGTGTAGTACTCTCTCGAATCATTTGCAGGAATACGGCAAGAATTACTTTGGCAGACAATCCTCATCATTTTGTACGAGAGAACCATTAGCATGGTAAGACGGTTCAGTTAAGGCTGGACTCAGAGATTTCGAATAATTATTTTTTTTGTGTAATAATGAAAAATATTCAACTAAAACTAAAGAAGAACCTAAATGCACATTCCCGAAATTTGAGATGAAGTCGCTTTTTCTTTTTGAATGCAGTAACATTTATGTGTAGTATTACGTCCCATTAGATACTGTGGATAACAAATCCGGATCCGGAATTTTTATAACAAAGTTTGTGATTTTCTATATAAAGGCCATCGATTGGGAAGCTTAGCATTTTCACACAGTGAGTAGTATAGGCAAGCATTATGTACATGCACGCAAAAACCGATTTTTTTGGAACTTATTCGCCCTCCTCAGGAGTCTCTGAGTCGGCCTTTTTAAAAATTGAGATTGTTCCATCGCTTAAATTATTCCACAAGTTTAGGCTTGGGTATTGAACAACCCCGTAATGGTTACCTTTTTGCTATGTAGGCATCATACAAAGAACCCTACTAGAATTCAGAATTGTTGCAAATTTCCAAAGTAACCATAAAATATGAATACATTGACCTATTGGATAGTAAATCAAACTCTGGAACATTCCCCAGATGGCGGCATTAAGGATTTAATATTATCAAGGAAGGTGATCACATTTCTCCTGTTTTGTTGTAACACACTGGCGGCTGATTCGCAATAGAATTGTGTAACAAACTTGGGTTTGGACAATTAGCGACCCTGGGTTACTAGTGACCCTCCACCCTGACTTCAACAGACTTTACGTAAATAAACTGCAGAATTAGGCAGTTTATTCCCGTACAAGTCTGCTGAATTCGGCCGTAGTCCCTAGTGGGGATGAATTTAGTAATTCTGCCACCACTCATCCTTCAACATGCCGTTTTTCCGTTGAGGCTGCTGAAGTCAATTGGTGGTGGCACAATTCAAAATTCTTTCCCACTATGTGGACACCAGGGTCGTAATTGTTCACAAACCCCAAACAGTGCACTTGCTGACGTACAGATTCTTCAAGTAGTTGTCCGACCTAATATAGAATCCTCCACTACAAGTGTTACTTGCTTTGCAACGTCTGGTTAAGGTCCCCCGCGAACGTGCGGCAAAAGTAGGTGTACGCGAACGCCCAATCCCCACCTCCCGTGGTACCAGACGGATAGCTAAGGTTTTAACGGCCCAGTCGTTCCAGCACGGTTTGATTTGCTCATCCCAGTTCCTAGCAAATCGAGCTCTTGAATGCTCGGAGACCGGAGAGGGTCATGCGGAACTAACGGGAAAGATGGGTTGTATAGGCTTGGATAACGGAATCTGGTCAGCCTGGTGTTGGCTCCGTACGATACGTTTTTGTGCGGTGAGCTGCAAGTAACGTACGGTAACACCTGTAACTGATGCGCGATTGATTAACGTAATTGAGTGTGTCTACATTGTAATTGGCGCACATAGCCAGGTCGATGAAAGCGCAATCAACCTAAACAACCAACGAAAGATCATGTAACTCCAATAGACCAAATTGCAGGGTCTTTCTCGCATTGGCTAGTAGAATCTGCAGAATGAATGTTTATACTGTCGGGGACTCCTCGTCAATTCAACATTTCCAAATCACCGGGCGGGTTTAAAAGACCATACTTAATTTGCCCTTAAAATATGGCTTTGCAGGGCACTTAGAGATAAATTGTTTTACGCGCTCTATAATTTTTTTGGTTATTATCATTAAATGACCAAACATTGGCTCCCTCTATCCTGCTTGAATCGGATCAATTTAGGAATGAGAGAGTGCGATTATTCACAAACGCCCATTTAATTAAAGCTGAGGTAAAACAAAGTATGTGAATGTTATTCCCCGATATACTCACGGCTGACTTACATTTTGTTTTGTTAAATTTATACCCATCGGTTAACTTATTTGTTAAATCGATCTCCATGCAGGTTTGGTGGCAGCCACATCCATCAGATGAACAGAAAGTACCCCCGGGTTCACATTACCACAACCCACACTATTGTCGTGCGCGTTAAGTTTCTTTGTTTTTCTGTATCCAGATGTGGTAGTAGGACCTATTATTCCAATAGCTTTCCAATTTGAATGTATTTATGAAATCAGTGCATTTTAACACGGTATTAAATTGCTTGTTGCAGAAATGATGAAAGTGAAGTGAGAGTAACATACGTTACCGCTTTGAGATGGAATGGACATCAAATAAAAAAAATGAAAAAAAACAAACAAGGAAATCCTTGGTAATTGCAGTTTTCTGTAAAATAGAACCTTGATTATTAGGGAGATTTACAGTAATTATAAACCAAATGCCTCAATGTTAGCTGAAAATGCAGTTATTACAAACAGCTGCAGTCATTTTTGCACTTCCCATACGATTTGAAAAGGCGCTAGAACTTTAAAGACTGACGTGACCCAGTTGGCGTAGCTAGGATTTTCATATTGGGGGGGGGGGGGCAGTGTCGCATCTCAAACAGACAGAAAAGAAAATGGGTAGGGTCCAGGGCCCGCCTTAGGGGCCCTAGTGGGGGTGCGGTCATGGGTGCGAAAGCCCCGTGGGGGGGCGTAGATGGGGGGGGCGAAAAGGAATTTTGGGTTGTATATGCTTTTAAATGTATTCGAGGGCTAATTTGTGTACGATTTTGTAAATTTACGTGTCGCACCGCTTTGTCCATTGAAACTTTAAAACCTTATTTATGCCGACAATCCGGAATGCAAGTGCCATGACCTGAAATTTTTCATAGTGGAACGACGGGCTCATCTCACCGACGCGAATACAAATTATTGGGGGGCCGCGCCCCCTTGCCCCCCCCCTGGCAACGCCACTGCGTGAACTATTTAGTAGGGTTCCAAAAATTAAAGTCCCATTCTAGAAAATTGGGGAAGAAGGTTTGAATTCGGTTTTCTTGTTATTTTCAAGGGTGCGATGAAACAAAGATTTTTGGGTCCAACCTTGGAAAATGTGGGGAACTCTCGCTAGAGGGCCTTTTGCGTTCGTTTTCCAAATGGGCGCCAAAATTACCAGAAACTGGCATATTAAACTTAAAAAACAAGCTACTGACGAGGTAAATGAAATCAATTCTGGGGTTATTTCTTTAATGTGATTATTGTTGTATATATTCCAATAATGAGAATTATTATAAGACCCCTAGAGGCGCTTTTGTCAATAATTGTCTGCTCAAAATTCCGTTTAATAGCCTTTGTGGGACCTTATCAATTAATTATTATTGAATACGAGTATTAAATCAAAGTGAAAGATGTGTGAGGTATTTTTACATTGGTCAAGTGTGAGAGGAACAAGATTAGTTGGTCCAACCTCTGGGAATGTGGGGAACTCTAGCTAGGAGGCGTTTTCAAATGGCCGCCCAAAATTCTAGAAACGGTATATTTAAAGCTAGGAAACGGCTATCTAGATCAAATGAATCAATTTTAGGGCCTTTTCTGAATGCTCTCTATTATATAATGATATTTAAAATAACTAGGATTTATGATAGTAACCTTAGAGGTACCTTTCCAAAATGGCCGCCAAAATTCCAGAAAATGGCATATTAAAGCTACAAACAGCCATCTAAGAGCCAACATGTAATCAAATTTGGGTGTTTCTTAATGCTAGTTATGGTATTATTGCTATTCCAATAATAAGAATTCATGATAAGTACCCGTAGATGGGCGCTTTTTCAAAATGGCTGCAAACTTCTGTTATTAAAGCCTTTTTGTGACCGTTGAATACAAGTAAAATCAAACTGAAGATGTTTGAAGGTATTGGTTTACGTTTTCAAGAATATTGAAACAAGATGATTTTGGTCCAACCTCTGAGAAATGTGGGGGCGGAACTCTCGCTAGAGGGCATTGTTCAAAAAAGGCCGCCAAAAGTCCGAAAATGGTTTATGGTCGTTGTTTTTAATGTGGGGCATCCCCATAATCGGTGGATTTCGTCACATATTTAGGGTTTCATTTTGTCATACCTTGTGCAATACTCAAACAAATGTAATGATTTAGGGCTCATTATAAAGAGCAATTTATGAACTCTAAAATTATTGGTGATACAATCCAACAATCATCAACCCCAATTGCACACACACTTCATTTAAACTACTGCCAGGGGGTTGGTGGAGGTGGCTGTGGTTTTGCGGTTGTGGTGTGTACAGTTTCAATGGGAACCACTTGCAGATAACATAAATTTTGAATTAATTGTTGCATAAATGTTAAATCCATACTTATTAAAAGTTTCCGACCAATTTGCTAATCAAAGATTTTAAATGAATTCAATGAATTGATTAAATTGGAAACACAGGTCAACGCACTTTCTCCCTAAATTTCGTACATTATGCTCTTTTTAAATTGCTGATAATGGTTGCAACGGTCAAATAAAAAAAGAGATGAGCCTGCATTTTCAGAAAAAGTTTATGTACAATAGGTTTTTCATCCTGTACCTAGGAAACAATATAGGTCTCAAGGATGGCGGACCTTGGACATGTGAATGATGGAATAGCGCCTCACCTGAATTTGGTATTAAGAATTAAAACTGTCATTTTTCAAATATGGCGGTGGACATTTTCATAACCTGTAAAAATGGATTCCTTGACCTCAAAAAACATATACCCAACAGTAAAATCAACATTGTTGGTTGTGAATAATAAAATAGTTACACAAAATTGTCTTTTTATACCCCGAACAGAACAAATTTTGTAACACCTGACTAAAATAATTTGGACCAGATTGTAATTCAAGACAATTATCTATGCCTGAAAGGTCTGTCTTGTACCACATCACAAAAAAACACTTACATTTTTATGTAATATCCTGCTAAGAATCATCAAAGAAAAACAGAAAAAATAGAGTTAAAATACTTGTCTTGTTGGTTAAACATGTATAATTTATGTGACACCTGTAAATCATCCCAAGATGCGTAGTTTGAATGATTCCACCCTATAAGCTTTCAGAATAACAGATATACGTTCATATGCTTCTGATAAAGACATTTTAAGAGCAGTGTTATTGACGACGGTATTTTATCACACTGTCCCTCGCCACACTTATTCGGTCACAACGAGCTCGAGGTTGATTTTTACAAAAATTGGTAGAGGTGACCAAATGGGACCACCTTAAAAAACTATGACAGATAGGACCAGTTAACATCCTAGCACTCATCTGTTGTTGCCTGCGAATCCATTACGGCGAATCGTTATGGGCCCAATAGACGTCAGCACAGAGAAGGTTTGGGTAGACGAACGATTCCGATACCAAAAGCTGAATACGGGAAAAATCAGAGGAGAAAAAGAAAAATATTAACTTTTGCAATATATGAAGGTCTGCCGGAGACCCGTTGGTGCGTTGTAGCCCCAGGAGAGGGGTTAAAGTTACTAGGGGGTCAAATATTTGAAACTGTTCTAAATCTAATGAAATATAGCTCAAATTATTCCTTAGGTTACCAGGAGTAAACACGTCAATTGGGTCACATGTGTGTGGTGTTCCTTCCAAGATATTTGGGAAAAATAGGCTAAAGGTCATTTTGTTAGCAAGAAAGGTCAACAATTGTAATAGCAAAGAGTCTTTGTAAAAATATTAAAAAACATTATTTAATGATCCTGATTCAAAATATGCTTTTTATTTTGCATAGGTGTGGTTCAACTTTCATAGGGAGGGGTAAAAAGGGCCCGTCCCCTAGAGAGTCCTACAGGGAATTTTGTACCCCTTCCATATAACAACCAAGGATATGCCGAAAGTGCAAAAGCATTTCATATTTGATATCAGATCATTAAAACATTTAAAAAAAATTTTAAAAACAAATCTGGGGTTAATGCAACGGGTGACCTTTAATAAACAAATGACCTTTAGCCTATTTTGCCCCAATATCTCGGAAAGGAAGCACCACACGCGTGGACCCAATTGACTTTTTTACTCCTGCGTAACCTAAGGGAATAATTTGAGCTATATTATATTAGATTTAGAGCAGTTCAAACATTTGACCCCCATTAGGTAAACTTACCCCTCTCCTGGGGTACACGCCACGGGTCCCCGGCAGACCTTTTTCATATTGCAAAAGGATATTTTTCATCTGAATTTCCCGTGTTCATATATTGGTATCTCGTTCGTCTAAAACCAAAACCTTTCTGGGCTGTGCTTAATAGGATTCAAAAAATCTAACAGATTTACAATGCCCAGTGTGTAACAGCATCAGGCCGACCTATTTCAAGATAACCAGGCCCTAACATGTTACAAACATTGGTGTTACCGGTCTATTCAAGTTAGAAACAGATATCGGAGAATGTAAATGAAATCAAAATTTGGGGGTATTTCTGAATGCTCTCTTTATATAATGATATTTAAATAATTAGGATTTAGGAAGGTACCCCTAGAGAGCGCTTTTCAAAAACCTCCTGGCGGCCAAAATTCCATAAACTAGCCTTCGTGGCCGGGGGGGGGTGTTTCAATTATTATTCACAAATTCAAATATAAAATTCAAAGTGAAGATTTTTATCAGATGTTTTTTTTTAAATATTTTTCAGGATGTCTGAACAAGATTTTTTAGGTCCAAAATTTGGAAAATGTGGAGTAAACTCTCAAAATGGCTGCCCACATCCCAGAAATGACATATTAAGCTAAAAAACAGCTATCTAAGAGTAAAAAAATGATATCAAGTAATTATTATCAAAATACAAGTATAAAATCAAAGTGCAGTGTTTGAAAGCATTTTATTATTTTTCAAGGGATGATGAACAAGATTTTTTTTTGGGCAAACAAATACTTCAACATCTTAACTTTGATTTATATTAATTGATTTATCCTTGTATTGTCAAGAATGCATTATAACGGGCCCCCCAAAAAGGCTATTATATTGATTTTTGGCGGTTGCCATTTTGAAAACCCTCTAGTGGTACTTATCATATTGATTACCAATTGGCTAGAATAGCGGAAATACAATAATTAGCATAATAAGGACACCCAAATGTGAATTTCATATGAATATTAGATGGCTGTGTTTATCTTTAATATGTCATTTTCTGGATTTTGGGCAGCCATTTTGAAAAACGCCCTCTAGGGTCATTTTGAAAGCGCCCTCTAGGGGCACTTATCATATCTTTGTGATTGATATATAGCATTACAAATAAATAGGCATTAAGAAACAACCAAAAAATGATTTCATTTTTGATTCTCAATAGCTGATTTATATGATACTTTAATATGCGGTTTTTCTGGAATTTTGGCGCCATTTTGAAAACGCTCTCTATCGAGAATTTCCCACATTTTCAGAGGTTGGACCAAAACCATTTGTTCAGCATTCTTAAAATTAAAACAATACTTTTCAACATCTGCACTTTGAATTTATGCTTGTATTTGTACAATTAATTGATATCATTTTTTACTCTTAGAGTGTTTTACTTTAATGGTCACTTATTGACATTTGGCGGCCATTTTGAGAGTTATATATAGTTCCGATGTTGGACCTAAAAATTCTTGTTCTGTATCCTTGAAAATATAAGATACATCCTTTAAAAATCTTCACTTTGGATTTCTTTTGTTATTTACTAATTAATTGAAAACAGCCCCAAAAGCTATTATAGGATTTTGGCAGCCAGTTTGAAAAAGCGGGTACTTATCATAAATTCCCCCCCCTGATATTTGGAAAAGCATTACACAAGAATTATCATTAAGAAATACCCCCAAATTAATTTCATATTACTCTTTCCTGTATCCCTGAAATATAAATCACCATCTTAAAAATCTTCACGTTTTGATTTATATTTTTGAATTTAATAATACTGAAAACACCCCCAAAAGGCCTATTATATGGAATTTTGGCAGCCATTTTGAAAAAGCGGACTTATTCATGAATTCTTATTATTGGATATCATTAATACAATACCTAGCATTAAGAAACACCCAAATTAGATGGCGGTTTTTAGCTTTATATGCCATTTTCTGGAATTTTGGCGGCCACTTTGAAAAGCGCCCTCTCAAGGTACCTAAACATAATCCTACTTATTTAAATTCATCATAATAGAGAGCAAATTCAGAAATCCCCCAAAATAAATTCATTTGGATTCTGACTTCTAGCTTAATATACCGTTTTCCTGGAATTTTGGCGGTCATTTTGAAAAACGCCCTCTAGCGAGAGTTCCCCACATTTCCCAGAGGTGGGACCCAAATAATCTTGTTCAGCGTCCTTGAAAAGTAACAAATACCTTCAAAATCTTCACTTTGATTTTATCTCGTATTCAATAATAGTAATTGATAACGTCCCAAAAGGCTATTATACCGATTTTGGCATCCTGTTTGAAAAGCGCCCTCTAGGGGTACGTATCACAAATCTAATTATTGGATGCTTGCAACAATGATCATAATTAGAAATACCCCAAAATTGCTTTCATATTACTCGAGATAGCTTTTTTTAGCTTTATATGCATTTTTCTGGAATTTTGGCGGCCATTTTTGAAAAAACGCCTCTAGCGAGAGTTCCCCACATTATCCTAGAGGTTGGACCCAAAAAATCTTTTTCAGCACCCTGAAGTACAAGAAAACACCTTCAGACCTTCTTCCCCAACTTCTAGAATAGGATTTAATTTGAATCCCTACTATATGACATATGTCATAGTTAATTGCTATGAGTTTGCACTTGGATGTGTACCCCCAACTTTCTCACATTTGTCTTTAACAGAACGTCTCAATCCCCGACCATAAAACAGCGAAAAAGGTCGACCAACAACTTCATCAATATCAAGTTATTCAGGTCGCAGCGGTATAACAAAAGACATTGGCAATGCTGCCCGCAAAATAATGCTGCTTTAAGACCGTAGCGGCAGCAAAACGATGCATGGATAGTGGAGGACAAGGAACAACCAACCAGTGATCCTATACATGTAACATTTTCGTTGGAAGGCGACTCCCTTCCCCAATTCCAAGATACCCTGGGCACATTGAAAAATAGTGGCGCCCTCAGATTTTCAAATCGATATTTTTGCATGTTGAAGGCTTTTATATACAAAGCCCTCACCCAGCAATGATTAAGATCAAATCAGCTTTCCTTATGGGTAAACAAACGATTTTATAATTTTGCGTCGCGGCGACGCTAAATTCAGCTGACGATGGAAATGGTGTTTAACTCATGAAAACGCACGCCGTATGATGTTTCCCACGCTATCCACACTGTTTGATCGGTCTATACCTTTGTGGGTTTTACAGATCAGTGAGTACGAGTCAAAATCTTCATGTATGTACACATTTGTTGATTACGTGATGGAAAACTTAAAAGTTGGCCTCAATTACCTGGATGCTTATCCTCATTCTGTCCCTACGTTTTGGGTATTTATTTTTATGTGTAAAATAATATCTCTGTTCTTCCAATGGCCTAGACTATCATTTGAAGGCAAATTGGAAGAAATTTCATATTTTGTGAAAAATGTTCCAGTGCTTGCTGTAAGCGGATTGAAACGGATTCACAGACAGTGGGGAGGGGGGGGGCATGTGGGGCTTTATTTCCCCCCCCCAGTTTGCCCCCCTGGCCAAAATAAAAAATGAGGATTTTTGGCAAAATTCGGCCATTTGGGGTCAAAAATACCCTTTGGGATAAATCATAGATTTGGGCCAAAATTGGGTTTATAAATCTCCACTATTTGATACTTTGCCCCCCCCCAGATTTCACTTTTTGCGCCCCGCCCAAATTTTTCACTTGTGCACCCCCCCCCCCACCCCCCCCCGAAGGTCTGGTGCCGCCCTGGTCATGGAAGTTTGGTATCCCATGCTCTCACTCGGTTGGGGACTCAGTGCCACCTGGCACAATCTTTGCAGTCAGGAACTCAATATTTAATGTTTCAATTCGTGGGTGATTGATGTATTGCGCTGTCAAATAACATTTAACACCACCAAAAAAGTAGTTCCACAGCGAAGATCAAATTCTAATGGTATAATGAAATCGACTGCTTATTTGCATTTGAAAAACAGCAAAAGTAATTTTGGGGCTGATTGCCAAGATCCAAGAACATTGAACGTGCGGACTTCAAAAACAAAAAATGGACTTTTTTTTGTAAAAAAGTGGACCCAAACCCCTCAAATGCGCATTTAAGACGTTTTGGAACATCTCATCTCAAAAAAAGGGGATTTTTTTTTCCAATATTCTTAATTAGTGGGTCATCTGGAGCCATTCCGTGACGTTGAGAACATCACTTCTAGTACCATGTGGAACGTATTTTTAAAAAAGTTTCATATACAATCTGCAACCAAGGTTTTCTAAATCAAAATTGGATAAGGATTTCAAAAAATCATGAGGTCATTTTAAAAATGTGTTCTTGGATGTATTTTAGGGGGCAATGTTTATACAGGGGTCAAACATAAAAGGGGAAAAAAATGTGTTTTGACAGTATACTATCATTGTCAGTACCTTTCAAGGATTAACAGAAAGTGTTATAGTTTGCCCTACCTGAGGGTTATAGTACAAAAGTTACAAGGGAACGGGGTTTCAAGGTCACTCTGGGGGTTTAGAATTTCAGATGCACCAATTTGTTTTTAAAAATGGTGCCCAAAATCAGCTGACAGTACAGAACCCCAAAATATCTAGAAAAGTTTAACAGCAATGTTTGTAAACATGTTAGGGCCTGGTATCTTGAGCAATAGGTCAGCCGACTGTTACACCCTAGGGCAATATTGTATATAGAGTTTAATACTATGGGCCATAACGATTACAGGAATGGATTCGCAGCAACAAAAGAAGTGAAGTAGGATGTTAACTGGTCTATAGGTCGTGCTGTCAATGGATGTTTGGTTGATGACTTATTTAAGAGGGGGACAAATATGGCAGTGAATCCACAGGGTCTAGGGAGAAAAAATAGTTCATATCTGTTAAAAGTCTCACTTTGAAAGGTGGGAAACACAGCATACCTGCTCTTTATTAGTATGACCCAATGGAATGGTTTAAAATCATTACAAAATTGGACCATTTTATAATAATGACCTTGAACTGTCCTTGAATAGGTCGTAAAGATGGCAAAATATTCCTTTTTAGAAACCTTATGAGAACCGAACAGATTGGTATATATTTTAAAACAATTTAAAACACTTTTATTGTTTATTGTTTACCCCTGTACAAATTTTCCCCCTTGTAAAACACCCAAGAACAATTTAACAATGAACCCGTGAATTTTCAGATTCTCCATGAAAA
The DNA here is from genome assembly GCA_023653785.1 of Ophioderma brevispina. Lineage (NCBI taxonomy): Eukaryota > Metazoa > Echinodermata > Ophiuroidea > Amphilepidida > Ophiodermatidae > Ophioderma > Ophioderma brevispina. Next base: position 76,052 of record JAMKCH010071123.1, read on the forward strand.
TTCTAGTATTGGAAAAACTACCGGTGTCAATTGAATATGAAAAAAAACTAAACCAAAACATTAATTACATTTCCCATGTACTATACATTTCTCAGTGGATTTAAATAATGTCTTTTATACAGGTTAATGAACAAATAAATTTGTACCACACACTTGTTCTATTAAGAATAGGCATATTATATAGCGCCTTTTCCACAGGATACAAAGCGCTGTTGCTATTATTATTACGCTGCCTTCAGGAAATCATCACAATCATTTTGCTTCACCTAGGCCAGCAGCTGGCCAAGCACACATGCCATCAGCAATTAGATTGTAATATTCCCATAACAGCTCCTCAGATTTCACTTGGTTAATGAGGCAATTGAGATTAAGTATCTTTCCCAGGGACATAGGACACGTTGACCACAGTGGGGCTCGAACTCACAATTTTATGGTCTAATGATCATGAGTCCCGCACTTTTCCACTGGACCTCACGTGGTCATATGGCATGAATTGGGTACTCAAATAGGTCTTTCCATTTTTTGTTTGATACTATTATATTAATTCTTTAACCACATACCTAGGCTTTGCCAAAAAATTTAAAGTCATTTTATTGCAAGAAGCCTGTTCAGCTCCATAGACATTACACCAAAAAAAGCAGAAGAAGTAGGGCTACGTTAAATATCAATGATGGGAAAAGTAAAGCTCAGTCATTGTGGGCCTCCCCACCTCACATTGCACATATATTATCCTGGATCAGCAGATTTATCCTCATAGCATATCCAAATGTAACACAAAGGGGAACTAATTAATTGCCTAATTAAGACAGTTTTTCCTAAAGGCCAACATCACGGTATGAAGCATGCGCGTATGCTCTATGGCATAGAGCTATATCTTGCCCAAGTCACCCTATTGTGTCTAAATTTTCTTTGAGGAAATTTGATGAATTCAATTTTGCTATTAGTTTTACTGCAGTAGACAGAGGAAAAAAAAAAAAAATTTGGGTTCACACAAACACCAAAACAAAGCCAAATATTTCATGATTTACCACCCGTATCTTCCAACCACAATGAAATCAGCCAGAAGCTATATTATTTTATGAAGGCATTTGTGACAAACTTCCAGATCACTTTATGGTTTTACCCCTCTGGGTTTTACCTATTCACTTTTAGAAAAAAATACCAGGATATATCAAATTACATTTTTAGATAAATTACTGTTACACCCTACATACATTTTAGCCACCCTATATTGTCTATTTACCATAAATGTCGTCCTTATTATATTAGCTTTCTAAAAACATACTTTCCTATACATATAAAATAAAGAGTTTGGATCAGTTCAATACATATTTGTCATTGCTGATTTATCAGCATGCACCTTTTTGTACCCACTATGACATATGACCATTCTTTCTATAGCTTGCCTTGCCCTGTACAAACCGTAGCCTATTTAGGGATGTTGTCAGTGGCGTACCGAGATAGTCGATCGAGAGGGGACAAAATTTCCAAGTCGTCGCGCCAGAGAGGGTAAAATTCGTACGTCGTCCCGGTGATTTGCTCCAATTAAGTCTGAACTTGACGAGATGCGCGCGTAGCGCGCGAAAATCGCCAAATATACTTGAATTGTGCCCAAATTTAGGCTGAAATTTGTTGAAATTCCCCTAAAAAGAGGGATGAAAATGCCCCATATGGTCCATATCGTCCCGCTTTTTTGAGCCAGAGGGGGCAACCTGCACCCCCCCCCCCATCGGTCGGTACGCCACTGGATGTTGTGCAATTAGGCCATGGATGTATTGTTAGTTCTGTTGTTACTTTAGAATGAGGTGGTAGAATTTGAAAGGTGATTAAAACCAGTAACTTGTACCCAGTTCCATCTGATTTTAAATGCCGACATTTCAGCTCATCTGTTCATTTTTCGAAATGTTCCATTTCAGGTCTACTTTCATTTGCACCAAGTAAAACTGCAACTTTTGAAGGCACTATCAGTGATTTGCTAAATCAGAAAATAAAAAAAATAGAAATTAGATTTTTGTATGTCTGTATCGAGTATAGGTTATCTTAACACACCCTGCAAGTGAAAGTAACGTAGCAAGTACATAATCTGATATCAGTTTAATTTGTTACTGTCTGTATGGACACTTACTATAACACGTAATTGAATGATGATTCATATCTTCGAAAACTGCTGTTTTCTTCCTTTTCTGGCAATTTTTTCAGATAAAAAAATAACACATGGAATTTTACAGACTTGTTCTTCACTTTTAAGCTATTCATGCAAATTTTAAATTTTTGACTTTTTGGGAGAATTACTGATATTGTCATTAAGAACTGCACAATAAGCCAAGCTTATTTGGCAGCGAACACAGCTGTTGACCCCATGCAAATTGCCTCTTATTTTTAGATCAATTGTAAGAAATGGCGACACAATTTTGACAACTGATATAAGTAGGCACATGCAAGAGTCATTACCTCTGAAAAAAATCACAAAATTCCATTACGGGAATATTGCCATATAGGCCTACAAAGGTCATGATTTGTATGTTGTAGTGCCCTCTATATGCCTATTCCCACAGAAAGACATGTTAAACTAGATTTTTATGAAAAATCAATTAAATTTCATTAAATTTACACAGGATGTGGTTAGTGTAATAAATAATCCAAATTATTTGTCAAAAGTGTGTCACCATTGATATTTTTGGTTTTATTCTGATTTTGTTATAATTAATGAGACTTTCAAACAGTTGTGAGAAATGAGTGCTTGACACCTAAGATTTTGTACATATATCAAACTTTTATTTGTCCATAGTACAGTGATTACTCCATAATACTTTCTATACATCGTTGCCTATACTTTTTGGTATATCATAATAAATAAAAAACGGTGCAAGGTAGGAACATTTGGTATTCATCTGGGGGAATATGAACTGCACCAAATAGAAAATCAAACATACTAAATTTCCCACACTTCACAATAATTTACATTTATGCACTTGCAAAATCATAAAACAATTGAATCAGCAGTTTATAAGAATGTTGAATGGTCAGATAACCAATTTAACTGACCTGTGTGTCAAATTTGATGACAATTATGTAAACACATGTAAATAAATACCTAGGCAATTTCAGTTTGGTGTATACATCCAATATCATAATAAATACCATTATGTACTTTAACCCTAAAAGAGCCAGGCTTTTTGGACCCATTTCACCGGCGGGGGGTGGTGGTGGGTGGATTCTGCCCCCCAGTATCTCGGAAACGGATTGATGAACTATCATATGTGTGGTACCAATGGATAGCTATGACCCTCCGAGTCCAAAAAAAGTACAAACATACCTTGTATGACGTCACAGTGACGTCAAACAGTGACGTCATCCAAAAATGTGAAAAATCTCAAAAAATCGCGAAATTCATGGTTTTTCATGGTTTATATAATGTTTCCTTACAGTACCATATATGAACTTCAGGAGAAGTTTACATTTTGAGTAATGAATAGATTTGCTTAGTAGAAAATATTAAACATCACATTTCTCAAAAGCAGTATTACAGCAGAATTAAAGAAATTCTTTAATATTTCTTTCAGTGCTGAGTTACGTCCTTCTGATTTTCAACCCTCGATATGTAACTTGTGCGTGTTGAAATTTGATTCCTTCAGAGTATCAGTGTTAAAGGTCCCAGGAAATGCAAACAGAATTGATGTGGTTTGTGTCAAGTCTACAAGGAGGGACGAGAAAGCATTCAATATTTGGGTTGGTGATGACATCATTAGTGACTATTGATTTTTCAGAGAGTAATAGAAAATTCCAGGTGACTGGTGTGAATCTATTCATGGCACTGACTGAAAATCAATAGTTTCACTAATGATGTCACTGGTAGTGTATTCTTTTTTGTGACCCTGTTTATTGGAATGGAATGCCCCGTAAAGATTTGGACTAGGTTTATCATCTCATTTCCTGGGACCTTTAATAAGCCTAATCAGCATTATAACTTCCAGTTGACTGTGCATGTGCAGGTCAGATTCGTGGGTGAGGTTGGGACTCCTCAACACGACATGGTTGCTGCAATTCTATAATGCGATGAACTTAGCCACTATATGAATTCATTTGAATGTTTCTGTTGTTTACCACAATGATCATTCTAATTGAAGCAAATTATTTTTTGCCGAAAAATATACGAATGTCACAAAGATATGAAGACCAAACAGCATATGAAATTTAATAACATGGCATGTTGGTGGTAACGGCAGCAACCTCGTCATGTTTTCAAGATTTCAGGACTCCTGTGAATGGCGTGATATTACCCACAATGCATCATGAATCTGTAATGCTGATATTGCTTATTGTAATGTTTTGTAAGGAATGGTTTCATGACTTTGCATACTCATTCAAGGAAACTATATGCCAAAATTAGTTCCCTTGAATTCACTGTATATCTCACAAAAACCATGCTCCTTGACGGGAAATTTCATGCTAGTTGCTGGAAAGATTGTCCAATATAGTCTTGAAATTTAAATGCACATGAAATGCACAACTATAGCACACAATACATAGGACAAGTAATGTAAAAGAAAGCTTTACATCTTAATTAGTTAAGTATATACATATTGCACATCACTGGGGTGACTGCTTGGGTTTTAAAATAAGGTACAAAATGAAAACAAAAACAAAGCTGTGTTTTGCTATGCATTATAACATAAAATAAATAGTTTCTCCATGAAATTAGGTGACCCTCAAAGGTAAACACAGGCATCCCTATTTTATTCAGTGTCTAAAAAACAAAAATAAACACAATAACAAAAAGCAACATCTTTCTTCCAAAAAGCCAAATTAACCCCCCCCCCCCGGGGGTGGGGCACTTGTATTCCAAGGTGGATATAGCATGCCCTTGCATGGCCTTCCAAAAGGTACCCTAAGCACTTATTTTCACTTGGTAAGAAAAACAACCTAAGCTCGCCATGACCATTTTTTATGGTCACACGAGGGCACACTTCAACCAAAGTTGTGACCATAGGAAAATCATGAAAATTAACCCGCAAATCGTGAAACATGATAAGATTTCAGAAGTGGTCATTTATCTTTGATACCTATATTATCATGTACTGTAAGTCCAATCTATTAAAGTATTGTCACATTTTTGTAAAATTGCCTGATCTAAAAATAAAAAACCTAATAACGCGTTTTGAACACGAGCATGATATCCACCTTGGAATACAAGTGGCCCCCCAGGTTAAAAACATAACATCGGTAGCACATAAGAGCTACAGAATATAATATAGAATTTCACACAGACATCATGTGCATTGATTCTCCCATTTCTCTACCTTGGTACAGTGATGTCACAACCTTGACACAGCTTTTGCGCACATGTCAAGGTATGTCGACTTTGTGTGCGCGTATAAAACAGCGTCACTTTAAATCAGCGCACATGGTTTACTGGTATGATCACCAAAGGGCTGACATCACTGCAAAGGTGGGGAAACGGAGTATACATGAATATTCTCTTGAGATGATGGTGGCAAACATACTGTTGCAGCAAGTCAAGCTTTAATCCTTTTCAATGGGCAAAGTTAAGTACCGAGCTGACCCGATGCATAATATACATGTAGTCCTACCCTTTATACCTTGAAATTTGGGGGTGGGCTAATGCATGAACTTTATAGGGCCAAGACATCGTTAAAAACATTCTTAAAGAGACACTGGCACATTTGAAAAATAGTGCGCCCTCAAGATTTTCAAAATCGATATTTTTGCATGGTTGTAAAGCTTTTATATACAAAAGCCCTCACCCGAAATGATTAAGACCAATCAGCTTCCTTATGGGTAAACAGAACGATTTTGTAATTTAACGTCGCCGGCGACGTTAAATTCAGCAGACTACGAAAATGGCGTTTAACACAAGAACACGCACGCCGTATGCATGTTTCCCACGCTATGCACACTGTTTGATCAGTCTATAACCTTTGTGGTTTTAATATCAGTGAGTACGAGTCAAAAATATTCATGTAACATACAAATTTGTTGATTAAAGTTATGGAAAACTTAAAAGTTGGCCTACAAATTACATGGATGTCTTTATCCTCATATCAATGTCCCTATCTGTTTTGGGGTATGTTATTTTTATGTGTAAGATATATCTATGTTCTTCCAATGGCCTAGACTATCATTTGAGAGCAAATTGAAGTAATTTCATATTTTGTGAAAATGTGCCAGTGCCGCTTTAAGGTCGAACATTTAATTTAAAATGCAAAATTGGTGTTCAATAGTTTTTATCACTTGAATTAAATGTTCAAGAAATTTGCAGTCAAGGAGGTATCTTCAGAATTTTCTTGTAACCTTGTAACTTATGAGGTAATGGATCACATCTCAATGTACATTTGGATGGAATCAGCTAACAAAGCATACTTAAAGGTGCAACGAGAGTTTTCACATATGGGGTGTCCCTAAAAAAATCAAAAGTACTGATTTTTGCCCTGATGTAAAGCTTTCCATCAAAATATCCCAATCTGAAAGGATTAAGCTGAGAAACGTTTCTTTGGTACAAAAATTGTGAAATTTCTAATTTCATATAGGAGCAAATACAAAATTCATGCTATATACGGAATATAAGCAAATCAAAATTACTTTTTGTCTCTCTTTTAAGACATTTCTGTAGCCAAATACAAGGTAAGAAATCTATTGAGTGTTTAAACTATATGAAATTACTATTACGACACAATATCTGGGTGCCTCAAAACCTTTTGTTGCACCTTTAAAGTGACAGGAGGAGATTTTTTTAGGATACGAATTTCTCTAAAATTGCACAGAATCGATTGTAGACCACCTACCAAGAACGTTCCGAAGGTTTATTGGACAAACAAGTACAAAAGAAAACAGCAAACCTTGTTTTGAACTTGCCTGCCTAACGTAATTGTCCCCATAGAACACCGTACCATGCTTTGACTTTCTGTCGTGCACGACAGAAAGTACTAAATCATCATATTATTACATAAAGACGGTGTATTCGGCTTATTCACTTCAGGTGTGATCTAATACATTGGAAAGCATTCCAAATATGCAAAAAACCTGGGTTTGAAAAAAATGGGGGCGCTTCTTTCTTGAAATCTCCTCATGTCTCTTTAAAGAAAGAAAAAAAACCCAGAAAAATCCAACAAGATACAAAATTAAATAATAAAATCAAATTGAATATCATTTAAATATAAAATTATCAAAATAAAATGCAGTCCTGTTTACAAGGGAAAGAAATCTGGCCACATACATGTATTCAGCAATTCAACCTGTATTAATT
>JAMKCH010071132.1:0-10403 GCA_023653785.1 Ophioderma brevispina
AAGTCTTTTTCTAATAAACTAATTCTTGCTAGTAAACATAGATTTTCCTCTCTTTAAACTAAGTTTTTCTAGATTTTTTTTTCGATTAGCATATTTTATCAAGAGAAAACTAAGTTTTTCTAGATAAACGCATTTTTGTCTCGATAATCTAGGTTTACAATCTAGATATACACCGGTTTTTCTAGATAAACATAGTTTTTCCGCCTCTAGATAAACATAGTTTTGTTTTCCTCTCTGATAAACTAAGTTCTGTTAGATAAACATAGATTTTTCTAGATAAACCCGGTTTTATTCTTGCTGTTTTCCTCTATATAAACTATTTTTTCTCCATGATAAACTCTATATTGTTTTTAGATAAAGGTGGTTTTTTCTAATCGATAAACTAAGTTGTTTTTTATAGTATAACCCCCTCACACCCCCTCGAGAAAACACAAATTTTTGATAAACACGTTTTGTTCAATAGAAATTCCGATTTATCCTATAAAACGAGTTTCTTTTTGAAAGAATAAGTTTATGAACACTAAGTTTTACGGCTAGATAAACTAAAATTTACAGAGGGAAATACATATTTTTTTTTTTCAAACAAAACTGCTTATAAATGAGTTTCATCAGGGGAAGTTTATATCTATAGGATAAATACGTTTTTTTGAACGATTCTATCAATTTGGATGAAGTGTTTTTCAAATAAAAACTGTTTTTTTTCTTCCTTCTCTTAGATAAATCTATGTTTTTTGAGGAAAACAACAATGTTTATCCAAGGAAAAACTGTTTATCAAGAACAAAAAAATGTGTATCCAGATAAAAACTATTATACATAGTTTTATGCGGGGTAGTGGTTCAGAATCATCTTCACAATAAACGGACAACAATTGCGTTTCCAATTCCGGCCGTTAAATTACAATCTATGATTCCGATTCTTATAATAATACAAATCCCCTTTTATGACAAACACGCACTTTCGAGCATTACCCTTCTCAGGTATAGTTACTAAACAATCATCAACACAAACTGTTGCAAAAATCTAATAATTTGGTTGAAATGATTTCTGAGACCATTTTCATTTAAGGTTTTGCATTGGCGCCGCCCCTCCCTGGAGAAGGTGGGTGGTGATGTGGTGGTGGTGGGGGGGAGTGGTGGTGGGGGGTTGCATTGGCGCCGTGCTAAGGCCCGAGGGGAATCATTTTTTTTATAATCGCATGTGAAAATAAAGCCAAACATTGTAAGAGAAAGGTGGAATGAGAGGGGGAGGGGGGGGAAGAGCGAAAATAACTCGCAAAATAAAATTATTGGACCTTTTTATATCGTAATAAAAACGATCCCCAAAACAAAAGGAAACTAAAACAAACAAAACAAAACTAAGAAGAGCTGGTGTTATTATAAAGCATGGCTGCTTTTAAGTAAGTCTGTTAGCCCAGAACATCTGACTTTGGACTTTTTAATCAAAGGGCAAAAAGCCCGCTACTCAGAACCCGTTGACTTCAGAAAGCCCGCTACTCAGAAATTCTGAATAGTGGCCCTTTTAACTAAAAAATTAAAAAAGACTCGCTATTCAGAGAGCCGTTACTCAGAGGGCCCGCTATTCAGAAAAATTCTTGAATCAGCGGGCCTTCTGATAAGTGGGTTTTCTGATTAGTTGGTCTTCTGAGAACGGGTTTTCTCTGAGTCAGGGTGTCCTTGCGCACAAAGGGTTTCCGTTAATCAGAAGTCCTTAGTCCGAAAAAATATTCTGAATAACGGGCCTCTGAGTAACGTTTTCTGAGTAACTGGTCCTTCTGAATAATGGGTAATTTTATAGGAAATGCCATCCCACTATTCAGAATCTGAATAGCGGGACGTCGTGGATAACGTTTTTGAGTAGTGGGTTTTTCCTGATTAGTTGGTTGTTTCTAATAAAGGGTACCCACCCCGTTGCTATGCAGCAGATAACCATGTACTTGATACTACATACACAATCCGACCACTACCTGCCAGAGTCTACCTCAAACTTAATTCAATTCTATAATCAACTTATTGAATACCGACCGTGGTATATGCCCAACGTCCCTAGAGGAAATCTGACAATCACCCGCAAAAATGAGGTATCGTACTTTCGATGTCAGATCTGGGCCCATTTTTCCCACTTCCCCCAAGCAGGGGTCCGCCTCCGTAATGTTTGTCAGGTGGGTTTTAAGGTACGTTATGGATATACTGCGACTTAAAGGCTTATTCAGAGATTTCAAAATATAATTTATTTTGTGTAATACTTTCAAATAATCAACAAAAACTAAAGATAGTCCCTTGAAATGCTCAATTCCAAAGTTTGAGGATGAAATCGGTTTTTTTCGTTCTTATGCAGAGTAACTATTTAGTCAGTATTATGTGCCATATGATACTGTGTACCAAAAATTCCGGATCCGGAATTTTATACAATTTTTGATGTTCTATATGAAGGAGTTCGATTTGAGCTTAGCTAGTTCACCCAGTGATTAGCTATGGACAAGCCATTTAATAAACGCAAAAACCACGATTTGTTGAAAAATGAGGGCGCTCCTCCTCGGAAATCTCTGAGTCAGCCTTTAATTGCATGCCACGGAATGTAAATTATGGTGAATTGCTTTTACTGTCACGGGCAGAAAACACAATACTGCCTGCCGTTGCGAGACTTCTGGCAGCGATTCCTTTGTAATCTCTGCATGTCTGGGAATACACTTCTAGCCAAAATGTGACCTCCTATTATCCACTTACTCATGGATGCCTCTAACAAAAGGGGTTTATATTTCCCGTAATATGTATCCTATTAATTGAACTTGTGTTAGGCCTTCACACAATGGACCTACAAATTTATTTATTTATTTATTTATTTATTTATCAATATGAAAAAAATAGAAATAAATGATCCTTCTGACGAGCTGCCAATGGAGTGCTGAGGAGCAAAAAAAAAGAACTGACACCAAAGGTGCAGCACTCCCTACTCCGAAGAGATCCCAAACCACACAGAAATTAATACATCGTTACTAAATTATTAGTAATAATACATTCATACAATAAATAAATACATTTGTGGCCGGGCTACTTAAAATCATTTATTTTATAGCACATGCCCGGTTTCTCTTTGGAAATGAAGGCTAATCCCCTAGATGCATAAAACGATACAATAAATATGTTCCGATTTCTTTAAGGATTCACATTAATACCCTATCGGTAACCTTCGTCGTTAATTAATTAATTTGGAAAAATAGTTAAAAATGTTCAACATGACATTAACATACACGGTGGAGTTCCCTAATCTTTAGATATTCTCATGTTTTCGTCCCGCTATACCTATTCGGCAACATGTCAAATACGCAAAAATGTTTACCCCTGATTTCAAGTATTCAAGGACTAGATCATATCATTCCATAGCCATCTGTACTACAACCTAAATCATGAGTCTTTTTGTTTCCGTAAATTCCTCATACTTGTCTGACCCTTGGTGAGGGAATTGATCGTATCAGCCAATTATATGGGAGTACTTCCTCCTTAAGCCTGCCCCATCTGGGCACACTTTTTTTCTGACACACTTATAAATCCCCGGAAACCCTTCATGGAATAAAGCACAGGTTTATTCAATTAATATTGCGTACGTGACGCTGTAATAAGAGTAACGGACTTGAAACATAAAAAAAATGTGCTATTATTATGTACAAAGACTTCAGTTGTAACATACAAGCCCAACCGTTTGGGTACGATGATTACCTCTAGGTGCTTGAATACTAGAAGAATAGAGTATCCATTACGTGAATGGTCCAAGTACGACTACAATCTTCCAAGGTAATTGTCATGTTGTAAGGTATCACCATGGCTAAAATAATTCATGCAAGAATCTTTTTCAAGTTGAATTGTAATTTTTTTATGCAAAGTAGACCGGGCACCAGAATTTTTCAGAAGGAAAATACTCTTTATTTGTGGATTATACTGAGGCAATGAATTCTGCAGATGCGTATATTGGGTTTCATTTGTACAACCAATATGTATCAAGTGCCAAGAATGCTTTTATTCCTTTGATTATAAGCTTACTATAAAACATATTCAAAATAAAATCATTTAGGTTAGCTTACTGAATCTTTCTAAATCTGTGTAACGTATGAGTTCAAAGCGATTCAGTAACTAAATATTTTTTATCATTTGTACAAGCTAAGGTTATCATTTTCCAGCGAATGTCTCATTTGTTTCGCAGGCTATCCATCAGCAAACAGCCATCGATCTTCCTCGAATGGAATTGCAACATTACAGAATTTAGAGCACCGGTTGAATATAATACTGAAATGAATTATCATGATTAATCAGCAGATCCCTATCCGATGGATTTCTGCTTAAGTGCGTATGGTACTAGACCTCATCGTGATCTCGTAACTGATACATTCCGCGTACCCTACCGTAGTATGCAGAACTATTTTAACTATACCCATGGCAAAAGACCTAATATGTAACTTATCGGATGGCAACACTTTCAATTTTTCTAATCTCTTGTACATGGTTCCACTCACAACTATTTTACTATTTACTATTAAGAAGCAGTCGAGTGTTACAACCAAGACGGGCAGATACAAATTTACGGGATCAATCGTCCATAACAAGGTTGTGAGATGAATTTGCTTCTTTTCAACGTTCAGATGAGAGTTGAGTAACTCATTTTCAGCAACTACTACATAAACAAGCTACAACAATACAGGCCACAGAATGCTTTTTGTATAAAAGGTTAATAATTACACTCTAAACCCATTACTGCTATATAGTAGCAGCAGGAAGATTCTGGTCTGTGTATACAATTCGGTGACATTGTGAGGTGGACCATTTTGCTACATATCAACAGGTACAGGTGTAGATATAAATGCAGTCCTTCGACGATTTCATCTCAAGCGTGGCTTATCATTTGATTGATATGGACATTGTTAGTCTTCAGACGGTCTTCGGGGACATCTTTCTTGAAATTAATGCCAAAGGTGAACGAGACCACGGTGTTTCATAGACGATTTATACAGATTTCGAATACCGCAGCATCTCTGTTGCCTTTTGAGGAAATGCTAATGTTCTCTGTGAACCATTCAATGAGCTTCTTGACGATTTTTGGGTGTAAAAAACGAATCTTTAATTTTGTTTCTCTTTTCAAAGCATATTGTACATAAGGTTTTGTAACCGTTTCTTTTTTTCTGAGAGTGAAAGCTTTATGCCGATCACAACTCGCTTTCTTAACTATCCGTCTGCTTTCATTTCATTTACTATCTTCAATTATTGGAAGTATTTTTAGCGATCTAAACCTAGAATAAGCTTCTAATTCAATGAGTAATTAATAGATGACCTGTGGACCTAGTTGTAGAAGCACCTCTTGGAATTTTACCTGGACCAATAAACTTGGATTTTGTTAGTACACCACACCCTTCTACACGTCATTTTTAAATTATTATTTCTTTAAAATCATCCCTTTTTAAAAATATATGGCGCAAGGTACAATAATTGTAATATTAAACTGAGAACATATTTTTTAAATCAAATAGAGTTGTTTCATTGTCAGCTTTTCAAATGAACGCTCTAACTACTAAATCAGCTGTTGCCAGTTCACTCATATTCTTCTTCTCTTTGCCAGCTATGAGCTATTGTCAATCCACTGCACTATCAAGCGCCTCAGCAGGAATCTCCATTGAAACTCTCTTTCTCTCTCTCTCTCTCCGTCTTCTCTCTCTGTCCTCGCTTTCTCTCTCTCTCGCTTGCAGTCCTATACCAGATGGTATGCCCACGAAATGTTAATATCGTACAAAACCATCTTTTCCTTTGCCCTGCTTCTGTTTCTTTTCCCTTCTAAGTGGTATCCATACTGTTGTTGTTGTTGTACTTCATCTTCCATCATCTCTCTCCTCATGACAGGCCAGTCCATGACCGTTTGTTTTTGCAATGTTTACACATCCATACCTTAGCTTTCCCTTATCCATCTGTTGGTTTTGTATCTTTGCATGTTTCTATTCAGCATTCTTTCTTCTTCGCTCCATTCCATATTGGCAGCTGCCTATTTTTCGCTCCATTTTATTTGTGAGTGTCCAGTTTCTGATGCTAGCTATGTTGGGAAGATGCACTGGTCAAAGCCTTTTCTTTTCCCACAACACTGTAGGTTATCATGTCTATGTCTATCCAATGCTTGGCCAGCCTTGTAGAACTCAAGCATCCAGGTTGTGCCAGATTTTATATTTTAAGATTCGTTGACCACCATGGGCATATTCATGACTATACGGCGGTCCGGTCAGTACGTAATCCTGTTTGCTAAAATTGAAAAAAAAAGTTGGCCTGTAAATTGAACTCAGTGTTTGAAAATTCTCAGGACTGGAACAATATCCGGAAGGCATTGGTGGGAAAAATTATGGCGGGCCGTGCGATTGTGTTTTCACTTTTCCGTGTCTGCGAGCACCGAATACTAGGCAAAAACGTTTAATTTTCCTCGCTAGGTTCAAAGGTTAGAACCCATTAACGAATACATCATCTTGCAGTTTACTGTCCATTTTCCCTATTTCCACTGTGTCCACACAGTGCATTCAATAGTGTCCATGAATATTCGTCGTACTCTGTGCTTAACTTATAGGACATGAGAAAACCACTGATCGTGTGTCGAGAAAGGGTGCTCAAACGGATTTCTTAGTAAAGCTTCAATTGGTTAGATATATTTCATCATAACATATGTGAATTTTATTATGATGAACATTCAGAAAATCCGAAAATGGTTAATTTATAAAGGGTGTATTTTTTGGTAAGGGATAATGTTAACTCTATGGCAAATATCACCAGTGATTGCTGGCAGATTCAAGAGGGGCACATGGACAAACTTTTAGAGCTATACTCTTCGTAGAAGCTGACAACAGATAATCTTATTTCCATAAGGTAAGGTGTAATTTGGTTTTACATACATTGCTGAAAAAAGATCCGAAACGACCATTTCTAACTAGGCTTCCAACATGTGTAAAAAAATAAAACAGGCCTAACTGCCAATGTCATCACACAGTGGTGGGTAATCGCATCATCCATATCATGTCATTGGTCATTTATTTGGGAATGATGCTGTGAAGTGGGAACATTTACATACGATCAAACTTATGAATGGATTCATACACAATGAATTTGGTTGGGTTGGCAAAGGTCGAGGACCGTTTACAGTGGACACTACCTGCACTATGGATTCAAAACAAACATAGTAACGGGCCCCTCTGGTGAAAAAAAATCCATAGAACCCCCCTTCGTTTTCCGGAGATATTTGAGATTTAGTTTCATTTACACACATTCTATATGACGGACTGATAAACGTTAATCTCTCGCGCAGCATCAATTTAGATAATATCTTTCGTAGTGTGTGACACACACTACACCGTGGGAATACTTAAACCGACCACGAATATTCAGGACAACACATTTCCACATGTGACCTTTGACCTTTAGTGGGTATCGTGGCATGCATACTCAACGTTAATTACATATACCAAATGCTAATTAACATTTTTTAATGTTTTCCCTAAACAACAGACATGCTCTTACGTAATTTGTTCCGTTTCCCTGTAAAATGAATGGTAAAATACAATGTTCGGAAAAAATCGCTTTGTAAAATATCCAAAAACTTTATCATAAGTGTTTACACATAATTAATTTTGATCAATTCTTAACCTAAAACAAACATAATTAATATTTATAATCTTTCCTGAGATACCAGCGCACGGTGGACACAAGTGTTGAAAAAACCCATATTCGTTTGGCCGACTCGAACCGCCCAACCTCCTTAATTACTAGCAGGGCCGATCTTTACCAATTAACGCTAACAGCAGGGTTGGTAAGGAGCGATAGATATTATCTATCGGTGTTGGTCCAAAAGGTGTGTCCATCGCTTTCCTAGTGAATAGCTTCAGAAAGGTTATATTTACATATAAGATTTTAACTACTTAGTTTCCCCCAAGCAGACCAGGATGAATATTGATTAATATTTTCCTGAAGATTGGCCAGCGCACCAGTGTTAAAAAAAGCCCATGTGCGCTTGGCCGGACTCGAATCGGCAACCCCCACATATTACTAGTTGACGGGCGCCTCTTAACAAATTAGCTAACAAGCCCAGGGTGGTAGAGGAGTCGATAGATACATATTAACTCTTCACTCATTTCAAACTTTATTTCCATGCCAACGCAACAGCAATAACAATAATAAATAAATATAAGTACAGTTACATATGAATTGGTGACATGGTGGGAGAACGGACAGAAAGGCCAAAGGCCATAGTAATCGGTCCCCCATTATCTATAGTGTTCGTCCTAAGGTGTCCATCGCTTTCCAGCGGATAGCATCAAACGATTATTTACATATACGATTTGTTTTTGATGGAATTTCTAAGCCACTATCAGTATTTTTTTTCATTCCAATCCAATAATGCCAGTTTCTCTAAATTGTAGTGTTTAGGTTATATCAACACCTATTTACTTTTCTTTTGTGAAGCAGACACTTAAGCATTTTACAACGGTCTTGAAGATGCATTTGGGCCATTTTCAAAAATTAAACCTTTTTGATAAAACATGAAGTTAATGATTTGCAAATTTCTTTACATTATCACGATAACCATCCTTTCCAAGTTTCTGCATAGTATTTTAAACATATGTCAAACCAAACACCCTCATTTGCATAAATGACATGTTTAATATTTTTGGGATAAAATTTTTTTTTTTTTTTTAATTTTTTAGTTTTTTCTTTAGTTTTATATTGGATAGCTATTTAATTTTTGGACCGAACTTTATTTGCCCTCATTTCCAAAAATAACCAATCTGGAGAAAGTGGAAACATTATTTATATGCTTAGGGTTGGACTAAAGCTTACTCATTATAGCCAAAGTAATACAGAATTGGTTATATTATAAAACAGCATTGGGCTGAAAATCAAATTTTACCATTTTTAAGGTCACACGTGACCGAATAATGACCCTTTGAACGACTGTTTCGAAACTTAAAAAGTCTGATCCCGACTTTTATTAGTAACAAAGCATAAAAAATCATTTCTCACAAAATTGCGTGTTAGACTTAGCCACTTACAGGGTCGTTACTACATCACTTTCCAATACAACATTTAAACACTTTGATGAAAATAGAGGCTCGATTTGTTTACATTGTGAAAATTAATACAGAGGTTGCTGTTTCGAGTCCGGCCAAGCGGACATTTTTTTTTCACACTTGTTTGCGCGTTGACCATCTCCAGGAAAAGATTAATAATATTCATCCTTGTCTGCCTGGAAGACTAAGTAGTTATAATCTTTAAAAACAAACACAGTTTTAATTTTTTACGTTAGCGGTTTTTAATGTTGGAGAAAACCCGCAGACAAAATGATCACGTTTTGGGAAAATCGGCACCCCAAAAAATCATTGTATACCGATTTCAAGTCGAGTCAACCATTTTTTTTTATTTTTTTTTCCTTCACTGATATTAATGCCATTGTGACGTGTTTATTGAAATATTTAATTAAATATTTATATCAAATATATAATTGAAAAAAGTTAGGGCCCATATAAACCCTTCCTCCCACTTGACGCACCACGTGTACCAAGACCTTGACCATTAAGTATTAAAGGTGTCTACCGCGATCCTAGCACATAGTTTTTTTTTTTGTTTATGGTTTCATTGGATATTAGAAAATGGTATTTTCAAAATTTCAGTTCATTCGATTGTGCGTTTTTAATTTTATGAGTAAATGTGTGTTGTATCACGGTGCCCCATAGGCCACTGTGTTGTATTTTCGTTCTGTCCGTAGTAATCTGTCCGCTTACAGTTAATTTTTTGACCCTGTACAACCAAATTGACTTTTGCACCATTTTTAGCAGTTTTTACCCCATAATTCCAAACTGTAAACCATAGGTAGCATAACTAGAGATTTCTTTGAAATCATTGTAACCAGAGAGACATCGTGGTGTGCTTTCAACACAATCGGAACATTTCAAATTGTTTCAACCCTGTGTACCTTGAAAGCCAGCTGGGGCATAAAAAAGGGTTTTTTGGCACGTGCTTGCATCATTTTTTTATTATCAATGTAAATGTAATTGTGTACCAAAAAATTCCAGTTTTACCAATTTGCAACACTCACTTGAATCTTGGCACTACAGTCCCCCACTACTCTGCAGACTTCTCACGTTTGAATCACTCGTTAAGTTACAGCCTACCTGTTAATTCATACATGGACCCTTGGAGGATGTTTACCTTATCAGCTTCAGCAATTCACAAAACGAGCTGATTACAATGTTTAATGCATTCACATATCTTGGACTTTGGTAGTAATTATCCTCAACTACGACCCCTGGCACAACCCCATTTGAGTGAGAGTGACAGGTGAAGCGCGAGGATGTGGCATGTGAATAAGGATCTGAGAGTTTTCACGGTGTTCGCGA